>CAJHQP010002174.1:0-92033 GCA_905132765.1 Moricandia arvensis
TTTAGGATTTAGATTTCTTAACGCACTAAGGGGTTGATTTTATTTTTATAAACCCATTAAGGGGTTGGTTTTATCTTTTCATAAACCAATAGGGGTTGGATTTATCTATAGAGTGGTTAGAGTTTTTGTAGTTCTGATAAGGCCTGATATTTACCAACTATTGTGCCATGATATAAGCTCTATTTAGGTTAATATTCTATGTGTTTTAGAGTATGTATTAGAGTATTCGGGTGAAAACCTCACTAGCTCTTAGGTATATAATTCATAAAATCACTAAAGGGGTTGGTTTTTATCTTTTCATTATCCCTAAGGTTTGTTTATCTTTTCATAACCCCATAGGGGTTGGATTATTTTAGATGTCGGTTAGGGTTTTGTAGTTTCCTGATAAGGCCTGGTATTTACCACTATCGTGCATGATATAAGCTCTATTTAGGTTCTATTATATGTGTTTAGAGTATGTCTTATGAGTATTTCGGGTGAGAACCCATTAGCTTTAGGATTTAGATTTCTTACTCACTAGGGGTTGATTTTTATCATATTATAAACCACTAAGGGTTGGTTTTATCTTTTTCATAAACCCAATAGGGGTTGGATTATCTATAGAGTCGGTTAGAGTTTTTGTAGTTTCCTGTTAAGGCCTGATATTTACCACTATTGTGCCATGATATAAGCTCTATTTAGGTTATATTATATGTGTTTAGAGTATGTCTTAGAGTACTTCGGGTGAAAGACCATTAGCTTTAGGATATATAATTCATAAACCCACTAGGGGTTGGTTTTATCTTTTCATAAACCGCTAAGGGTTGGTTTTATCTTTTCATAAACCCACTACGGGTTGGATTTATCTTATAGAGTCGGTTAGGGTTTTTGTATTTTCCTGTTAAGACCTGATATTTACCACTATGGTGCCATAATATATAAATCTATTTAGGTGCTATTATATGTGTTTAGAGTATGTCTTAGAGTATTTCGTGTTGAAAACCCATTAGCTTTAGGAATTAGATTTCATAAACCCACTATGGGTTGGTTTTATCTTTTCATAACCCACTAAAAGGTTGGTTTTATCTTCATAATCCCACTAGGGGTTGGGTTTATCTATACAGTTGGTTACGGTTTTTTGTATTTCCTGATAGGCCTGATATTTACCATATTGTGCCATGATATAAGCTCTACCTATGTTCTATCTATACGTGTTTTGGAGTATGTGTTAGAGTATTTTCAGGTGAACCCATTTGCTTTAGGATATAGTTTTCATAAACCACTAGGGGTTTGGTTTTATCTTTATAAACCCACTAAGGATTGGTTTTATCTTTTCATAAACCCACTAGGGGTTGGATTTATCTATTGAGTCGGTTAGGGTTTTTGTAATTTCCTGATAAGGCCTGATATTTACCACTATTGTGCCGTGATATAAGCTCTATTTAGGTTCTATTATATGTGTTTACAATATGTCTTAGTGTATTTCGGGTGAAAACCCATTAGCTTTAGGATTTAGATTTCATAAACTCACTAAGGGTTGATTTTATCTTTTCATAACCCAATGGGGGTTGGATTTATCTTTAGAGTCGATTAGGGTTTTTGTAGTTTCCTGATAAGGCCTAATATTTACCACTATTGTGCCACGATACAAGCTCTATTTAGGTTCTACTATATGTGTTTAGAGTATGTCTTTGAGTATTTCGGTGAAAACCCATTAGCTTTAGGATTTAGATTTCTTAACCCACTAGGGGTTGATTTTATCATTTTATAAACCCACTAAGGGTTGGTTTTATCTTTTTATAAACCCAATAGGGGTTGGATTTATCTATAGAGTCGGATAGGGTTTTTGTAGTTTCCTGTTAAGGCCTGATATTTACCACTATTGTGCCATGATATAAGCTCTATTTAGGTTATATTATATGTGTTTAGAGTATGTCTTAGAGTACTTCGGGTGAAAACCCATTAGCTTTAGGATATATAATTCATAAACCCACTAGGGGTTGGTTTTATCTTTTCATAAACCCACTAAGGATTGGTTTTATCTTTTCATAACCCCACTAGGGGTTGGTTTTATCTATAGTGTCGGTTAGGGTTTTTGTATTTTCCTGATAAGGCCTGATATTTACCACTATTGTGCCATGATATAAGCTATATTTAGGTTCTATTATATGTGTTCAGAGTATGTCTTTGAGTATTTCGGGTTAAATCCCATTAGCTTTAGGATTTAGAATTTATAAACTCACTAGGGGTTGGTTTTATCTTTTCATAAACCCACTAAAGGTTGGTTTTATCTTTTCATAAACCCAATAGGGGTTGGAATTATCTTTAGAGTCGGTTAGGTTTTTTGTAGTTTCCTGATAAGGCCTGTTATTTACCACTATTGTGCCATGATATAAGCTCTATTTAGGTTCTATTATATGTGTTTAGAGTATGTCTTAGAGTATTTCGGGTAAAAACCCATTAGCTTTAGGATTTAGATTTCATAAACCCACTAGGGGTTGATTTTATCTTTTCATAAACTCACTAAGGGTTGGTTTTATCTTTTCATAAACCCAATAGGGGTTGGATTTATCTATAGAGTCAGTTAGGGTTTTTGTATTTTCCTGATAAGGCATGATAATTACAACTGTTGTGCCATGATATAAAATCTACTTAGGTTCTATTATATGTGTTTAGAGTATGTCTTAGAGTATTTCGGGTGAAAACCCATTAGCCTTTGGATATAGAATTCACAAACCCACTAGGGGTTGAATTTATCTTTTCATAAACCCACTAAGGAATGGTTTTATTTTTCATAAACCCACTAGGGGTTTGTTTTATCTTTTCATAAACCCACTAAGGGTTGATTTTATCTTTTCATAAACCCACTAGGGGCTGGGTTTATCTATAGAGTCGGTTAGGGTTTTTTTTTTATTTTTCTGATAAGTCCTGATATTTACCACTATTATGCCATGATATAAGCTCTATTTAGGTTCTATTATATGTGTTTAGAGAATGTCTTAGAGTATTTCGGGTGATAACCCATTTGTTTTAGGATTTAGATTTCATAAACTCACTAGGGGTTGGTTTTATCTTTTCATAAACCCGCTAAGGGTTGGTTTTATCTTTTCATAAACCCACTACGGGTTGGATTTATCTATAGAGTCGGTTAGGGTTTTTGTATTTTCCTGTTAAGACCTGATATTTACCACTATGGTGCCATAATATAAAATCTATTTAGGTGCTATTATATGTGTTTATAGTATGTCTTAGAGTATTTCGGGTGAAAACCCATTAGCTATAGGATCTAGATTTCATAAACTCACTAGGGGTTGGTTTTATCTTTTCATAAACCCACTAAGGGTTGGTTTTATCTTTTCCAAAACCCACTAGGGGTTGGATTTATCTATAGAGTCGGTTAGTGTTTTTGTATTTTCCTGATAAAGCCTGATATTTACCACTATTGTGCCATGATATAAGCTCTATTTAGGTTTTATTATGTGTGTTTAGAGTATGCCTTAGAGTATTTCGGGTGAAAACCCATTAGCTTTAGGATTTAGATTTCATAAACCCACTAGGGGTTGGTTTTGTCTTTTCATAATCCCACTAAGGGTTGGTTTTATCTTTTCATAAACCCACTAGGGGTTGGATTTATCTATAGAGTCGGTTAGGGTTTTTGTAGTTTCCTAATAAGGCCTGATATTTCCCACTATTGTGCCATGATATAAGCTCTATTTAGAATTTATTATATGTGTGTAGAGTATGTCTTAGAGTATTTCGGGTGAAAACCCATTAGCTTTAGGATTTAGATTTCATAAACCCACTAAGGGTTGGTTTTATCTTTTCATAATCCCACTAAAGGTTGGTTTTATCTTTTCATAAACCCAATAGGGGTTGGAATTATCTTTAGAGTCGGTTAGGGTTTTTGTAGTTTCCTGATAAGGCCTGATATTTACCACTATTGTGCCATGATATAAGCTCTATTTAGGTTCTATTATATGTGCTTAGAGAATGTCTTAGAGTATTTCGGGTGAAAACCCATTACCTTTAGGATTTAGATTTCATAAACCCACTAGGGGTTGATTTTATCTTTTCATAAACCCACTAAGGGGGTTGTTTTAGCTTTTCATAAACCCAATAGGGGTTGGCTTTATCTATAGAGTCGGTTACGGTTTTTTGTAGTTTCCTGATAAGGCCTGATTTTTACAACTATTGTGCCATGATATAAGCTCTATTTAGGTTTAATTATATGTGTTTAGCGTATGTCTTAGAGTATTTCGGGTGAAAACTATTAGCTTCAAGATTTAGATTTCATAAACCCACTAGGGGTTGGTTTTATCTTTTCATAAACCCACTAAGGGTTGATTTTATCTTTTCATAAACCCACTAGGGGCTGGGTTTATCTATAGAGTCGGTTAGAGTTTTTTGTATTTTCCTGATAAGGCCTTATATTTACCAATATTGTGCCATGATATAAGCTCTATTTAGGTTCTATTATATGTGTTTTGAGTATGTCTTAGAGTATTTCGGGTGATAACCCATTTTTTAGGATTTAGATTTCATAAAATAAATAAGGGTTGGTTTAATCTTTTCACAAATTCACTAAGGGTTGGTTTTATTTTTTCATAAACCCACTAGGGGTTGGATTTATCTATAGTGTCGGTTAGGGTTTTTGTATTTTCCTGATAAAGGCCTGATATTTACCACTATTGTGCCATGATATAAGCTCTATTTAGGTTCGATTATATGTGTTCAGAGTATGTCTTAGAGTATTTTTTGTGAAAGCCCATTAGCTTTAGGATTTAGAATTCATAAATCACTAAGGGTTGGTTTTTATGTTTTCATAAACCCACTAAAGGTTGGCTTTATATTTTCATAAACCCAATAGGGGTTAAATTATCTTTAGAGTCGGTTAGGGTTTTTGTAGTTTCCTGATAAGGCCTGGTATTTACCACTATTGTGCCATGATATAAGCTCTATTTAGGTTCTATTATATGTGTTTAGAGTATGTCTTAGAGTATTTCGGGTGAAAACCCATTAGCTTTAGGATTTAGATTTCTTAACCAAGTAAGGGTTGATTTTATCTTTTCATAAACCCACTAAGGCTTGGTTTTATCTTTTCATAAACCCAATAGGGGTTGGATTTATCTATAGAGTCGGTTACGGTTTTTGTAGTTTCCTGATAAGGCCTGATATTTACAACTATTGTGCCATGATATAAGCTCTATTTAGGTTTAATTATATGTGTTTAGCGTATGTCTTAGAGTATTTCGGGTGAAAACCAATTTGTTTTAGGATTTAGATTTTATAAATTCACTAGGGGTTGGTTTTATCTTTTCATAAACCCACTAAGGGTTGGTTTTATCTTTTCACAAAACCCACTAGGGGTTGGATTTATCTATAGAGTCAGTTAGGGTTTTTGTATATTCCTGATAAGGCCTGATATTTATCACTATTGTGCCATAATATAAGCTGTATTTAGTTTCTATTATGTGTTTAGAGTATGTCTTAGAGTATTTCGGGTGAAAACCCATTAGCTTTTGGATTTCGATTTCATAAACCCACTAGGGGTTAGTTTTATCTTTTCATAAAACCACTAAAGGTTGGTTTTTATCTTTTCTTAAACCCACTAGGGGTTGGTTTTATCTTTTCATAAACCCACTAAAGGTTGGTTTTATCTTTTCTTAAACCCACTAGGGGTTGGGTTTATCTATAGAGTTGGTTAGGGTTTTGATATTTTCCTGATAGGCCTGATATTTACCACTATTGTGCCATGATATAAGCTATATCTAGGTTCTAATTAGTACGTGTTTGAGTATGTATTAGAGTATTTCAGGTGAAAACCCATTAGCTTTAGGGTTTAGATTCATAAACCCACTAGGGTTTGATTTTATCTTTTCATAACTCACTAAGGGCTGGTTAACTTTTCATAAACCCAATAGGGGTTTGATTTATCTATAGACTCGTTTAGGGTTTTTGTATTTTCCTGATAAGGCCTGATATTTACCACTGTTGTGCCATGATATAAGCTCTATTTAGGTTCTATTATATGTGTTTAGAGTATGTCTTAGAGTATTTCGGGTGGAAACCCATTCGCTTTAGGATATAGAATTCATAAACCCACAAGGGTTGGTTTTATCTTTTCATAAACCCACTAAGGATTGTTTTTTTCTTTTCATAAACCCATCAAGGGTTGGTTTTATCTTTTCATAAACCCACTAAGGGTTGATTTTATCTTTTCATAAACCCACTAGGGGCTGGTTTTATCTATAGATTTGGTTAGGGTTTTTTGTATTTTCCTGATAAGGCCTTATATTTACCACTATTGTGCCATGATATAATCTCTATTTAGGCTCTATTATATGTGTTTAGAGTATGTATTAGAGTATTTCGGGTGAAAACCCATTAGCTTTAGGATTTCGATTTCATAAACCCACTAGGGGTTAGTTTTATCTTTTCATAAACCAACTAAAGGTTGGTTTTATCTTTTTTTTAAACCCACTAGGGGTTGGTTTTATCTTTTCATAAACCCACTAAAGGTTGGTTTTATCTTTTCTTAAACCCACTAGGGGTTGGGTTTATCTATACAGTTGGTTAGGGTTTTGATATTTTCCTGATAGGCCTGATATTTACCACTATTGTGCCATGATATAAGCTATATCTAGGTTCTATTATACGTGTTTTGAGTATGTATTAGAGTATTTCAGGTGAAAACCCATTAGCTTTAGGATTTAGATTTCATAAACCCACTAGGGGTTGATTTTATCTTTTCATAAACTCACTAAGGGCTGGTTTAACTTTTCATAAACCCAATAGGGGTTGTGTTTATCTTTAGACTCGGTTAGGGTTTTTGTATTTTCCTGATAAGGCCTGATATTTACCACTGTTGTGCCATGATATAAGCTCTATTTAGGTTCTATTATATGTGTTTAGAGTATGTCTTAGAGTATTTCGGGTGGAAACCCATTAGCTTTACGATATAGAATTCATAAACCCACAAGGGGTTGGTTTTATCTTTTCATAAACCCACTAAGGATTGGTTTTATATTTTCATAAACCCATCAAGGGTTGGTTTTATCTTTTCATAAACCCACTAAGGGTTGATTTTATCTTTTCATAAACCCACTAGGGGCTGGGTTTATCTATAGATTTGGTTAGGGTTTTTTGTATTTTCCTGATAAGGCCTGATATTTACCACTATTGTGCCATGATATAAGCTCTATTTAGGCTCTATTATATGTGTTTAGAGTATGTCTTAGAGTATTTCGGGTGATAACCCATTTGTTTTAGGATTTAGATTTCATAAACTCACTAGGGGTTGGTTTTATATTTTCATAAACCCACTAAGGGTTGTTTTTATCTTTTCATAAACCCACTACGGGTTGGATTTATCTATAGAGTCGGTTAGGGTTTTTGTATTTTCCTGTTAAGACCTGATATTTACCACTATGGTGCCATGATATAAAATCTACTTAGGTTCTATTATATGTGTTTAGAGTATGTCTTAGAGTATTTCGGGTGAAAACCCATTAGCTATTGGATTTAGATTTCATAAACCCACTAGGGGTTTGTTTTATCTTTTCATAAACCCCTTAAGGGTTGGTTTTATCTTTCAGAAACCCACTATGGGTTGGATTTATCTATAGAGTCGGTTAGGTTTTTGTATATTCCTGATAAGGCCTGATATTTACCACTATTGTGCCATGATAAAAGTTCTATTTATGTTCTATTATATGTGTTTAGAGTATGCCTTAGAGGATTTCAGGTGAAAACCATTTTTTTAGGATTTAGATTTCATAAACTCACTAGGCGTTGGTTTTGTCTTTTCATAAACCCACTAAGGGTTGGTTTTATCTTTCATAAACCCACTAGGGGTTGGATTTATCTATAGAGTCGGTTAGGGTTTTTGTATTTTCCTGATAAGGCCTGATATTTACCACTATTGTGCCATGATATAAGCTATATTTAGGGTTTATTATGTGTTTTGAGTATGTCTTAGAGTATTTCGGGTGATAACCCATTTGTTTTAGGATTTAGATTTCATAAAATCACTAGGGGTTGGTTTAATCTTTTCATAAACCCACTAAGGGTTGGTTTTATTTTTCATAAACCCACTAGGGGTTGGATTTATCTATAGTGTCGGTTAGGGTTTTTGTATTTTCCTGATAAGGCCTGATATTTACCACTATTGTGCCATGATATAAGCTCTATTTAGGTTCTATTATATGTGTTTTGAGTATGTCTTAGAGTATTTCGGGTGATAACCCATTTGCTTTAGGATTTAAACTTCATAAAATCACTAGGGGTTGGTTTAATCTTTTGATAAACCCACTAAGGGTTGGTTTTATCTTTTCATAAACCCAATAGGGGTTGGAATTATCTTTAGAGTCGGTTAGGGTTTTTGTAGTTTCCTGATAAGGCCTGATATTTACCACTATTGTGCCATGATATAAGCTCTATTTAGGTTCTATTATATGTGTTTAGAGTATGTCTTAGAGTATTTCGGGTGAAAACCCATTAGCTTTAGGATTTAGATTTCATAAACTAACTAAGGGTTGATTTTATCTTTTCATAAACCCACTAAAGGTTGGTTTTATCTTTTCATAACCCAATAGGGGTTGGATTTATCTTTAGAGTCGGTTAGGGTTTTTTAGTTTCCTGATAAGGCTTGATATTTACCACTATTGTGCCATGATACAAGCTCTATTTGGTTCTATTATATGTGTTTAAATATGTCTTAGAGTATTTCGGGTGAAAACCCATTTGCTTTAGGATTTTGATTTCATAAACCCACTAGGGGTTGGTTTATCTTTTCATAAACCGACTAAGGGTTGGTTTTATCTTTCATAAATCCACTAGGGGTTGGATTTATCAATAGGTCGGTTAGGGTTTTTGTAGTTTCCTGATAAGGCCTGATATTTACCACTATTGTGCCATGATATAGCTCTATTTAGGTTTTATTATATGTGTTTAGAGTATGTCTTTGAGTATTTTGGGTGAAAACCATTAGCTTTAGGATTTCGATTTCATAAACCCACTAGGGGGGATTTCATAAACCCACTAGGGGTTGGTTTTATCTTTTCATAAACCCACTAAGGTTGGTTTTATCTTTTCATAAACCCACTAGGGGTTGGATTTATCTATAGAGTCGGTTAGGGTTTTGTAGTTTCCTGATAAGGCCTGATATTTACCACTATTGTGCCATGATATAAGCTCTATTTAGGTTCTATTATATGTGTTTAGAGTATGTCTTAGAGTATTTCGGGTGAAAACCCATTAGCTTTAGGATTTAGATTTCATAAACCCACTAGGGGTTGGTTTTATCTTTTCATAAACCCACTAAGGGTTGGTTTTATCTTTTCATAAACCCAATAGGGGTTGGATTTATCTATAGAGTCGGTTAGGGTTTTTGTAGTTTCCTGATAAGGCCTGATATTTACCACTATTGTGCCATGATATAAGCTCTATTTAGGTTCTATTATATGTGTTTAGAGTATGTCTTAGAGTATTTCGGGTGAAAACCCATTAGCTTTAGGATTTAGATTTCATAAACCCACTAGGGGTTGGTTTTATCTTTTCATAAACCCACTAAGGTTGGTTTTATCTTTTCATAAACCCACTAGGGGTTGGATTTATCTATAGAGTCGGTTAGGGTTTTTGTATTTTCCTGATAAGGCCTGATATTTACCACTATTGTGCCATGATATAAGCTCTATTTAGGTTCTATTATATGTGTTTAGAGTATGTCTTAGAGTATTTCGGGTGAAAACCCATTAGCTTTAGGATTAGATTTCATAAACCCACTAGGGGTTGGTTTTATCTTTTAATAAACCCACTAAGGTTGGTTTTATCTTTCATAAACCCACTAGGGGTTGGATTTATCTATAGAGTCGGTTAGGGTTTTTGTATTTCCTGATAAGGCCTGATATTTACCACTATTGTGCCATGATATAAAATCTATTTAGGTTCTATTATATGTGTTTAGAGTATGTCTTAGAGTATTTCGGGTGAAAACCCATTAGCTATAGGATTTAGATTTCATAAACCCACTAGGGGTTGGTTTTGTCTTTTCATAATCCCACTAAGGGTTGGTTTTATCTTTTCATAAACCCACTAGGGGTTGGATTTATCTATAGAGTCGGTTAGGGTTTTTGTAGTTTCCTAATAAGGCCTGATATTTCCCACTATTGTGCCATGATATAAGCTCTATTTAGAATTTATTATATGTGTGTAGAGTATGTATTAGAGTATTTCGGGTGAAAAACCATTAGCTTTAGGATTTAGATTTCATAAACCCACTAAGGGTTGGTTTTATCTTTTCATAACCCCACTAAAAGTTGGTTTTATCTTTTCATAAACCCAATAGGGGTTGGATTTATCTAAAGAGTCAGTTAGGGTTTTTGTATTTTCCTGATAAGGCATGATAATTACAACTATTGTGCCATGATATAAAATCTACTTAGGTTCTATTATATGTGTTTAGAGTATGTCTTAGAGTATTTCGGGTGAAAACCCATTAGCTTTAGGATATAGAATTCACAAACCCACTAGGGGTTGAATTTATCTTTTCATAAACCCACTAAGGAATGGTTTTATTTTTCATAAACCCACTAGGGGTTTTTTTATCTTTTCATAAACCCACTAAGGGTTGGTTTTATCTTTTCATAAACCCACTAGGGGCTGGGTTTATCTATAGAGTCGGTTAGGGTTTTTTTTTATTTTTCTGATAAGGCCTGATATTTACCACTATTATGCCATGATATAAGCTCTATTTAGGTTCTATTATATGTGTTTAGAGAATGTCTTAGAGTATTTCGGGTGATAACCCATTTGTTTTAGGATTTAGATTTTCATAAACTCACTAGGGGTTGGTTTTATCTTTCATAAACCCGCTAAGGGTTGGTTTTATCTTTTCATAAACCCACTACGGGTTGGATTTATCTATAGAGTCGGTTAGGGTTTTTGTATTTTCCTGATAAGGCCTGATATTTACCACTATTGTGCCATGATATAAGCTCTATTTAGGTTCTATTATATGTGTTTAGAGTATGTCTTAGAGTATTTCGGGTGAAAACCCATTAGCTTTAGGATTTAGATTTCATAAACTCACTAGGGTTGGTTTTATCTTTTCATAAACCCACTAAGGGTTGGTTTTATCTTTTCATAAACCCACTAGGGGTTGGATTTATCTATAGAGTCGGTTAGGGTTTTTGTATTTTCCTGATAAGGCCTGATATTTACCACTATTGTGCCATGATATAAGCTCTATTTAGGTTTATTATGTGTGTTTAGAGTATGCCTTAGAGTATTTCGGGTGAAAACCCATTAGCTTTAGGATTTAGATTTCATAAACCCACTAGGGGTTGGTTTTGTCTTTTCATAAACCCACTAAGGGTTGGTTTTATCTTTTCATAAACCCACTAGGGGTTGGATTTATCTATAGAGTCGGTTAGGGTTTTTGTAGTTTCCTAATAAGGCCTGATATTTCCCACTATTGTGCCATGATATAAGCTCTATTTAGAATTTATTATATGTGTGTAGAGTATGTCTTAGAGTATTTCGGGTGAAAACCCATTAGCTTTAGGATTTAGATTTCATAAACCCACTAAGGGTTGGTTTTATCTTTTCATAATCCCACTAAAGGTTGGTTTTATCTTTTCATAAACCCAATAGGGGTTGGAATTATCTTTAGAGTCGGTTAGGGTTTTTGTAGTTTCCTGATAAGGCCTGATATTTACCACTATTGTGCCATGATATAAGCTCTATTTAGGTTCTATTATATGTGCTTAGAGAATGTCTTAGAGTATTTCGGGTGAAAACCCATTACCTTTAGGATTTAGATTTCATAAACCCACTAGGGGTTGATTTTATCTTTTCATAAACCCACTAAGGGTTGGTTTTAGCTTTTCATAAACCCAATAGGGGTTGGCTTTATCTATAGAGTCGGTTACGGTTTTTTGTAGTTTCCTGATAAGGCCTGATTTTTACAACTATTGTGCCATGATATAAGCTCTATTTAGGTTTAATTATATGTGTTTAGCGTATGTCTTAGAGTATTTCGGGTGAAAACCCATTTGTTTTAGGATTTAGATTTCATAAATTCACTAGGGGTTGGTTTTATCTTTTCAGAAACCCACTAGGGGTTGGTTCTATCTTTTCACAAAACCCACTAGGGGTTGCATTTATCTATAGAGTCGGTTAGGGTTTTTGTATTTTCCTGATAAGGCCTGATATTTACCTCTATTGTGCCATAATATAAGCTGTATTTAGTATCTATTATGTGTTTAGAGTATGTCTTAGAGTATTTCGGGTGAAAACCATTAGCTTCAAGATTTAGATTTCATAAACCCACTTGGGGTTGGTTTTATCTTGTCATAAACCCACTAAGGGTTGATTTTATCTTTTCATAAACCCACTAGGGGCTGGGTTTATCTATATAGTCGGTTAGAGTTTTTTGTATTTTCCTGATAAGGCCTTATATTTACCACTATTGTGCCATGATATAAGCTCTATTTAGGTTCTATTATATGTGTGTTTGAGTATGTCTTAGAGTATTTTGGGTGATAACCCATTTTTTAGGATTTAGATTTCATAAAATAAATAGGGGTTGGTTTAATCTTTTCACAAATTCACTAAGGGTTGGTTTTATTTTTTCATAAACCCACTAGGGGTTGGATTTATCTATAGTGTCGGTTAAGGTTTTTGTATTTTCCTGATAAAGGCCTGATATTTACCACTATTGTGCCATGATATAAGCTCTATTTAGGTTCTATTATATGTGTTCAGAGCATGTCTTAGAGTATTTTGGGTGAAAGCCCATTAGCTTTAGGATTTAGAATTCATAGACTCACTAAGGGTTGGTTTTATATTTTCATAAACCCACTAAAGGTTGGCTTTATATTTTCATAAACCCAATAGGGGTTGAAATTATCTTTACAGTCGGTTAGGGTTTTTGTAGTTTCCTGATAAGGCCTGATATTTACCACTATTGTGCCATGATATAAGCTCTATTTAGGTTCTATTATATGTGTTTAGAGTATGTCTTAGAGTATTTCGGGTGAAAACCCATTAGCTTTAGGATTTAGATTTCATAAACCACTAGGGGTTGATTTTATCTTTCATAAACCACTAAGGTTGGTTTTATCTTTTCATAAACCCAATAGGGGTTGGATTTATCTATAGAGTCGGTTACGGTTTTTGTAGTTTCCTGATAAGGCCTGATATTTACAACTATTGTGCCGTGATATAAGCTCTATTTAGGTTTAATTATATGTGTTTAGCGTATGTCTTAGAGTATTTCGGGTGAAAACCCATTTGTTTTAGGATTTAGATTTCATAAATTCACTAGGGGTTGGTTTTATCTTTTCATAAACCCACTAAGGGTTGGTTTTATCTTTTGACAAAACCCACTAGGGGTTGGATTTATCTATAGAGTCAGTTAGGGTTTTTGTATATTCCTGATAAGGCCTGATATTTACCACTATTGTGCCATAATATAAGCTGTATTTAGTTTCTATTATGTGTTTAGAGTATGTCTTAGAGTATTTCGGGTGAAAACCCATTAGCTTTTGGATTTCGATTTCATAAACCCACTAGGGGTTAGTTTTATCTTTTCATAAACCCACTAAAGGTTGGTTTTATCTTTTCTTAAACCCACTAGGGGTTGGTTTTATCTTTTCATAAACCCACTAAAGGTTGGTTTTATCTTTTCTTAAACGCACTAGGGGTTGGGTTTATCTATAGAGTTGGTTAGGGTTTTGATATTTTCCTGATAGGCCTGATATTTACCACTATTGTTCCATGATATAAGCTATATCTAGGTTCTATTATACGTGTTTTGAGTATGTATTAGAGTATTTCAGGTGAAAACCCATTAGCTTTAGGGTTTAGATTTCATAAACCCACTAGGGGTTGATTTTATCTTTTCATAAACTCACTAAGGGCTGGTTTAACTTTTCATAAACCCAATAGGGGTTTGATTTATCTATAGACTCGGTTAGGGTTTTTGTATTTTCCTGATAAGGCGTGATATTTACCACTGTTGTGCCATGATATAAGCTCTATTTAGGTTCTATTATATGTGTTTAGAGTATGTCTTAGAGTATTTCGGGTGGAAACCCATTAGTTTAGGATATAGAATTCATAAACCCACAAGGGGTTGGTTTTATCTTTTCATAAACCCACTAAGGATTGGTTTTTTCTTTTCATAAACCCATCAAGGGTTGGTTTTATCTTTTCATAAACCCACTAAGGGTTGATTTTATCTTTTCATAAACCCACTAGGAGCTGGGTTTATCTATAGATTTGGTTAGGGTTTTTTGTATTTTCCTGATAAGGCCTTATATTTACCACTATTGTGCCATGATATACGCTTTATTTAGGCTCTATTATATGTGTTTAGAGTATGTATTAGAGTATTTCGGGTGAAACCCATTAGCTTTAGGAGATTTAGATTTCATAAACTCACTAGGGGTTGGTTTTATATTTTCGTAAACCCACTAAGGGTTGGTTTTATCTTTTCATAAACCCACTAGGGTTGGATTTATCTATAGAGTCGGTTAGGGTTTTGTATTTTCCTGATAAGGCCTGATATTTACCACTATTGTGCCATGATATAAGCTCTATTTAGGTTCTATTATATGTGTTTAGAGTATGTCTTAGAGTATTTCGGGTGAAAACCCATTAGCTTTAGGATTTAGATTTCATAAACTCACTAGGGGTTGGTTTTATCTTTTCATAAACCCACTAAGGGTTGGTTTTATCTTTTCATAAACCCAATAGGGGTTGGATTTATCTATAGAGTCGGTTAGGGTTTTTGTATTTTCCTGATAAGGCCTGATATTTACCACTATTGTGCCATGATATAAGCTCTATTTAGGTTCTATTATATGTTTAGAGTATGTCTTAGAGTATTTTGGGTGGAAAACCCATTAGCTTTAGGATATAGAATTCATAAACCCACAAGGGGTTGGTTTTATATTTTCATAAACCCACTAAGGATTGGTTTTATCTTTTCATAAACCCATCAAGGGTTGGTTTTATCTTTTCATAAACCCACTAAGGGTTGATTTTATCTTTTCATAAACCCACTAGGGGCTGGGTTTATCTATAGATTTGGTTAGGGTTTTTTGTATTTTCCTGATAAGGCATGATATTTACCACTATTGTGCCATGATATAAGCTCTATTTACGCTCTATTATATGTGTTTAGAGTATGTCTTAGAGTATTTCGGGTGATAACCCATTTGTTTTAGGATTTAGATTTCATAAACTCACTAGGGGTTGGTTTTATATTTTCGTAAACCCACTAAGGGTTGTTTTTATCTTTTCTTAAACCCACTACGGGTTGGATTTATCTATAGAGTCGGTTAGGGTTTTTGTATTTTCCTGTTAAGACCTGATATTTACCACTATGGTGCCATGATATAAAATCTATTTAGGTTCTATTATATGTGTTTAGAGTATGTCTTAGAGTATTTCGGGTGAAAACCCATTAGCTATTGGATTTAGATTTCATAAACCCACTAGGGGTTTGTTTTATCTTTTCATAAACCCCCTAAGGGTTGGTTTTATCTTTCAGAAACCCACTATGGGTTGAATTTATCTATAGAGTCGGTTAGGTTTTTGTATATTCCTGATAAGGCCTGATATTTACCACTATTGTGCCATGATAAAAGCTCTATTTATGTTCTATTATATGTGTTTAGAGTATGCCTTAGAGTATTTCAGGTGAAAACCCATTTTTTTTAGGATTTAGATTTCATAAACTCACTAGGCGTTGGTTTTGTCTTTTCATAAACCCACTAAGGGTTGGTTTTATCTTTCATAAACCCACTAGGGGTTGGATTTATCTATAGAGTCGGTTAGGGTTTTTGTATTTTCCTGATAAGGCCTGATATTTACCACTATTGTGCCATGATATAAGCTATATTTAGGTTTTATTATATGTGTTTTGAGTATGTCTTAGAGTATTTCGGGCGATAACACATTTTTTTAGGATTTAGATTTCATAAAATCACTAGGGGTTGGTTTAATCTTTTCATAAACCCACTAAGGGTTGGTTTTATTTTTTCATAAACCCACTAGAGGTTGGATTTATCTATAGTGTCGGTTAGGGTTTTGGTATTTTCCTGATAAGGCCTGATATTTACCACTATTGTGCCATGATATAAGCTCTATTTAGGTTCTATTATATGTGTTTTGAGTATGTCTTAGAGTATTTCGGGTGAAAACCCATTAGCTTTAGGATTTACATTTCTTAACCAAGTAGGGGTTGATTTTATCTTTTCATAAACCCACTAAGGCTTGGTTTTATCTTTTCATAAACCCAATAGGGGTTGGATTTATCTATAGAGTCGGTTACGTTTTTTGTAGTTTCCTGATAAGGCCTGATATTTACCACTATTGTGCCATGATATAAGCTCTATTTAGGTTCTATTATATGTGTTTAGAGTATGTCTTAGAGTATTTCGGTGAAAACCCATTATCTTTAGGATTTAGATTTCATAAACCACTAAGGGGTTGGTTTTATCTTTTCATAAACCCACTAAGGGTTGGTTTTATCTTTCATAAACCCACTAGGGGTTGGATTTATCTATAGAGTCGGTTAGGGTTTTTGTATTTCCTGATAAGGCCTGATATTTACCACTTATTGTGCCATGATATAAGCTCTATTTAGGTTCTATTATATGTGTTTAGAGTATGTCTTAGAGTATTTCGGGTGAAAGCCCATTAGCTTTAGGATTTAGATTTCATAAACTCACTAGGGGTTGGTTTTATCTTTTCATAAACCCACTAAAGGTTGGTTTTATATTTTCATAAACCCACTAGGGGTTGGATTTATCTATAGAGTCGGTTAGGGTTTTTGTAGTTTCCTGATAAGGCCTGATATTTACCACTATTGTGCCATGATATAAGCTCTATTTAGGTTCTATTATATGTGTTTAGAGTATGTCTTAGAGTATTTCGGGTGAAAACCCATTAGCTTTAGGATTTAGATTTCATAAACCACTAAGGGGTTGGTTTTATCTTTTCATAAACCCACTAAGGTTGGTTTTATCTTTTCATAAACCCAATAGGGGTTGGATTTATCTATAGAGTCGGTTAGGGTTTTTGTAGTTTCCTGATAAGGCCTGATATTTACCACTATTGTGCCATGATATAAGCTCTATTTAGGTTCTATTATATGTGTTTAGAGTATGTCTTAGAGTATTTCGGGTGAAAACCCATTAGCTTTAGGATTTAGATTTCATAAACCACTAAGGGGTTGGTTTTATCTTTTCATAAACCCACTAAGGGTTGGTTTTATCTTTTCATAAACCCACTAGGGTTGGATTTATCTTTAATAGGTCTGGTTGGTTAGGGTTTTTGTAGTTTCCTGATAAGGCCTGATATTTACCACTATTGTGCCATGATATAAGCTCTATTTAGGCTCTATTATATGTGTTTAGAGTATGTCTTAGAGTATTTCGGGTGAAAACCCATTAGCTTTAGGATTTCGATTTCATAAACCCACTAGGGGTTAGTTTTATCTTTTCATAAACCCACTAAAGGTTGGTTTTATCTTTTCTTAAACCCACTAGGGGTTGGTTTTATCTTTTCATAAACCCACTAAAGGTTGGTTTTATCTTTTCTTAAACCCACTAGGGGTTGGGTTTATCTATAGAGTTGGTTAGGGTTTTGATATTTTCCTGATAGGCCTGATATTTACCACTATTGTGCCATGATATAAGCTATATCTAGGTTCTATTATACGTGTTTTGAGTATGTATTAGAGTATTTCAGGTGAAAACCCATTAGCTTTAGGATTTAGATTTCATAAACCCACTAGGGGTTGATTTTATCTTTTCATAAACTCACTAAGGGCTGGTTTAACTTTTCATAAACCCAATAGGGGTTGGATTTATCTTTAGACTCGGTTAGGGTTTTTGTATTTTCCTGATAAGGCCTGATATTTACCACTGTTGTGCCATGATATAAGCTCTATTTAGGTTCTATTATATGTTTAGAGTATGTCTTAGAGTATTTTGGGTGGAAACCCATTAGCTTTAGGATATAGAATTCATAAACCCACAAGGGGTTGGTTTTATATTTTCATAAACCCACTAAGGATTGGTTTTATCTTTTCATAAACCCATCAAGGGTTGGTTTTATCTTTTCATAAACCCACTAAGGGTTGATTTTATCTTTTCATAAACCCACTAGGGGCTGGGTTTATCTATAGATTTGGTTAGGGTTTTTTGTATTTTCCTAATAAGGCCTGATATTTACCACTATTGTGCCATGATATAAGCTCTATTTAGGTTCTATTATATGTGTTTAGAGTATGTCTTAGAGTATTTCGGGTGAAAACCCATTAGCTATTGGATTTAGATTTCATAAACCCACTAGGGGTTTGTTTTATCTTTTCATAAACCCCCTAAGGGTTGGTTTTATCTTTCAGAAATCCACTATGGGTTGGATTTATCTATAGAGTCGGTTAGGTTTTTGTATATTCCTGATAAGGCCTGATATTTATCACTATTGTGCCATGATAAAAGCTCTATTTATGTTCTATTATATGTGTTTAGAGTATGCCTTAGAGTATTTCAGGTGAAAACCCATTTTTTTTAGGATTTAGATTTCATAAACTCACTAGGCGTTGGTTTTGTCTTTTCATAAACCCACTAAGGGTTGGTTTTATCTTTCATAAACCCACTAGGGGTTGGATTTATCTATAGAGTCGGTTAGGGTTTTTGTATTTTCCTGATAAGGCCTGATATTTACCACTATTGTGCCATGATATAAGCTATATTTAGGTTTTATTATATGTGTTTTGAGTATGTCTTAGAGTATTTCGGGCGATAACACATTTTTTTAGGATTTAGATTTCATAAAATCACTAGGGGTTGGTTTAATCTTTTCATAAACCCACTAAGGGTTGGTTTTATTTTTTCATAAACCCACTAGAGGTTGGATTTATCTATAGTGTCGGTTAGGGTTTTGGTATTTTCCTGATAAGGCCTGATATTTACCACTATTGTGCCATGATATAAGCTCTATTTAGGTTCTATTATATGTGTTTTGAGTATGTCTTAGAGTATTTCGGGTGATAACCCATTTGTTTTAGGATTTAAACTTCATAAAATCACTAGGGGTTGGTTTAATCTTTTCATAAACCCACTAAGGGTTGATTTTATTTTTTCATAACCCCAATAGGGGTTGAAATTATCTTTAGAGTCGGTTAGGGTTTTTGTAGTTTCCTAGATAAGGCCTGGTATTTACCACTATTGTGCCATGATATAAGCTCTATTTAGGTTCTATTATATGTGTTTAGAATATGTCTTAGTGTATTTCGGGTGAAAACCCATTAGCTTTAGGATTTAGATTTCATAAACTAACTAAGGGTTGATTTTATCTTTTCATAAACCCACTAAAGGTTGGTTTTATCTTTTCATAACCCAATAGGGGTTGGATTTATCTTTAGAGTCGATTAGGGTTTTTGTAGTTTCCTGATAAGGCCTGATATTTACCACTATTGTGCCATGATACAAGCTCTATTTGGTTCTATTATATGTGTTTACAATATGTCTTAGAGTATTTCGGGTGAAAACCCATTTGCTTTAGGATTTTGATTTCATAAACCCACTAGGGGTTGGTTTTATCTTTTCATAAACCGAATAAGGGTTGGTTTTATCTTTTCATAAATCCACTAGGGGTTGGATTTATCAATAGGGTCGGTTAGGGTTTTTGTAGTTTCCTGATAAGGCCTGATATTTACCACTATTGTGCCATGATATAAGCTCTATTTAGGATTTATTATATGTGTTTAGAGTATGTCTTAGAGTATTTTGGGTGAAAACCCATTAGCTTTAGGATTTCGATTTCATAAACCCACTAGGGGTTAGTTTTATCTTTTCATAAACCCACTAAAGGTTGGTTTTATCTTTTCTTAAACCCACTAGGGGTTGGTTTTATCTTTTCATAAACCCACTAAAGGTTGGTTTTATCTTTTCTTAAACCCACTAGGGGTTGGGTTTATCTATAGAGTTGGTTAGGGTTTTGATATTTTCCTGATAGGCCTGATATTTACCACTATTGTGCCATGATATAAGCTATATCTAGGTTCTATTATACGTGTTTTGAGTATGAATTAGAGTATTTCAGGTGAAAACCATTAGCTTTAGGATTTAGATTTCATAAACCCACTAGGGGTTGATTTTATCTTTTCATAAACTCACTAAGGGCTGGTTTAACTTTTCATAAACCCAATAGGGGTTGGATTTATCTATAGACTCGGTTAGGGTTTTTGTATTTTCCTGATAAGGCCTGATATTTACCACTGTTGTGCCATGATATAAGCTCTATTTAGGTTCTATTATATGTGTTTAGAGTATGTCTTAGAGTATTTCGGGTGGAAACCCATTAGCTTTAGGATATAGAATTCATAAACCCACAAGGGGTTGGTTTTATCTTTTCATAAACCCACTAAGGATTGGTTTTATCTTTTCATAAACCCATCAAGGGTTGGTTTTATCATTTCATAAACCCACTAAGGGTTGATTTTATCTTTTCATAAACCCACTAGGGGCTGGGTTTATCTATAGATTTGGTTAGGGTTTTTTGTATTTTCCTAATAAGGCCTGATATTTACCACTATTGTGCCATGATATAAGCTCTATTTAGGCTCTATTATATGTGTTTAGAGTATGTCTTAGATTATTTCGGGTGATAACCCATTTGTTTTAGGATTTAGATTTCATAAACTCACTAGGGGTTGGTTTTATATTTTCGTAAACCCACTAAGGGTTGTTTTTATCTTTTCATAAACCCACTACGGGTTGGATTTATCTATAGAGTCGGTTAGGGTTTTTGTATTTTCCTGTTAAGACCTGATATTTACCACTATGGTGCCATGATATAAAATCTATTTAGGTTCTATTATATGTGTTTAGAGTATGTCTTAGAGTATTTCGGGTGAAAACCCATTAGCTATAGGATTTAGATTTCATAAACCCACTAGGGGTTTGTTTTATCTTTTCATAAACCCCCTAAGGGTTGGTTTTATCTTTCAGAAATCCACTATGGGTTGGATTTATCTATAGAGTCGGTTAGGTTTTTGTATATTCCTGATAAGGCCTGATATTTATCACTATTGTGCCATGATAAAAGCTCTATTTATGTTCTATTATATGTGTTTAGAGTATGCCTTAGAGTATTTCAGGTGAAAACCCATTTGTTTTAGGATTTAGATTTCATAAACTCACTAGGGGTTGGTTTTGTCTTTTCATAAACCCACTAAGGGTTGGTTTTATCTTTCATAAACCCACTAGGGGTTGGATTTATCTATAGAGTCGGTTAGGGTTTTTGTATTTTCCTGATAAGGCCTGATATTTACAGCTATTGTGCCATGATATAAGCTATATTTAGGTTTTATTATATGTGTTTTGAGTATGTCTTAGAGTATTTCGGGCGATAACCCATTTGTTTTAGGATTTAGATTTCATAAAATCACTAGGGGTTGGTTTAATCTTTTCATAAACCCACTAAGGGTTGGTTTTATTTTTTCATAAACCCACTAGGGGTTGGATTTATCTATAGTGTCGGTTAGGGTTTTTGTATTTTCCTGATAAGGCCTGATATTTACCACTATTGTGCCATGATATAAGCTCTATTTAGGTTCTATTATATGTGTTTTGAGTATGTATTAGAGTATTTCAGGTGAAAACCCATTAGCTTTAGGATATAGATTTCATAAACCCACTAGGGGTTGGTTTTATCTTTTCATAAACCCACTAAGGATTGGTTTTATCTTTTCATAAACCCACTAAGGGTTGGATTTATCTATTGAGTCGGTTAGGGTTTTTGTAATTTCCTGATAAGGCCTGATATTTACCACTATTGTGTCGTGATATAAGCTCTATGTAGGTTCTATTATATGTGTTTACAATATGTCTTAGTGTATTTCGGGTGAAAACCCATTAGCTTTAGGATTTAGATTTCATAAACCCACTAGGGGTTGGTTTTATCTGTTCATAAACCGACTAAGGGGTTGTTTTATCTTTTCATAAATCCACTAGGGGTTGAATTTATCTATAGGGTCGGTTAGGGTTTTTGTAGTTTCTTGATAAGGCCTGATATTTACCACTATTGTGCCATGATATGAGCTCAATTTAGGTTTTATTATATGTGTTTAGAGTATGTCTTAGAGTATTTTGGGTGAAAACCCATTAGCTTTAGGATTTCGATTTCATAAACCCACTAGGGGTTGGTTTTATCTTTTCATAAACCCACTAAAGGTTGGTTTTATCTTTTCTCAAACCCACTAGGGGTTGGTTTTATCTTTTCATAAACCGACTAAGGGTTGGTTTTATCTTTTCGTAAACCCACTAAAGGTTGGTTTTATCTTTTCATAAACCCACTAAAGGTTGGTTTTATCTTTTCATAAACCCACTAAGGGTTGGGTTTATCTATAGAGTTGGTTAGGGTTTTTGTATTTTCCTAATAGGCCTGATATTTACCACTGTTGTGCCATGATATAAGCTATATCTATGTTCTATTATACGTGTTTTGAGTATGTATTAGAGTATTTCAGGTGAAAACCCATTAGCTTTAGGATATAGATTTCATAAACCCACTAGGGGTTGGTTTTATCTTTTCATAAACCCAATAAAGGTTCGTTTTATCGTTTCATAACCCAATAGGGGTTGGATTTATCTTTAGAGTCGATTAGGGTTTTTGTAGTTTCCTGATAAGGCCTTATATTTACCACTATTGTGCCATGATACAAGCTCTGTTTAGGTTCTATTATATGTGTATGTCTTTGAGTATTTCGGGTGAAAACCCATTAGCTTTAGGATTTAGATTTCAAAAACCCACTAGGGGTTGGTTTTATCTTTTCATAAACCCACTAAGGGTTGGTTTTATCTTTTCATAAATCCACTAGAGGTTAGATTTATCTACAGGGTCGGTTAGGGTTTTTGTAGTTTCCTGATAAGGCCTTATATTTACCACTATTGTGCCATGATATAAGCTCTATTTAGGTTTTATTATATGTGTTTAGAGTATGTCTTAGAGTATTTCGTGTGAAAACCCATTAGCTTTAGGATTTAGATTTCATAAACCCACTAGGGGTTGGTTTTATCTTTTCATAAACCCACTAAAGGTTGGTTTTATCTTTTCATAATCCCACTAGGGGTTGGGTTTATCTATAGAGTTGGTTAGGGTTTTTGTATTTTCCTGATAGGCCTGATATTTACCACTATTGTGCCATGATATAAGCTCTACCTATGTTCTATTATACGTGTTTTGGAGTATGTATTAGAGTATTTCAGGTGAAAACCCATTTGCTTTAGGATATAGTTTTCATAAACCCACTAGGGGTTAGTTTTATCTTTTCATAAACCCACTAAGGATTGGTTTTATCTTTTCATAAACCCACTAGGTTTTGGATTTATCTATTGAGTCGGTTAGGGTTTTTGTAATTTCCTGATAAGGCCTGATATTTACCACTATTGTGCCGTGATATAAGCTCTATTTAGGTTCTATTATATGTGTTTACAATATGTCTTAGTGTATTTCGGGTGAAAACCCATTAGCTCTAGGATTTAGATTTCATAAACTCACTAAGGGTTGATTTTATCTTTTCATAACCCAATGGGGGTTGGATTTATCTTTAGAGTCGATTAGGGTTTTTGTAGTTTCCTGATAAGGCCTGATATTTACCACTATTGTGCCATGATACAAGCTCTATTTAGGTTCTATTATATGTGTTTAGAGTATGTCTTTGAGTATTACGGGTGAAAACCCATTAGCTTTAGGATTTAGATTTCATAAACCCACAAGGGGTTGGTTTTATCTTTTCATAAACCCACTAAGGGTTGGTTTTATCTTTTCATAAATCCACTAGAGATTGGATTTATCTACAGGGTCGGTTAGGGTTTTTGTAATTTCCTGATAAGGCCTGATATTTACCACTATTGTGCCATGATATAAGCTATATTTAGGTTCTATTATATGTGTTTACAATATGTCTTAGTGTATTTCGGGTGAAAACCCATTAGCTTTAAGATTTAGATTTCATAAACCCACTAGGGGTTGATTTTATCTTTTCATAAACCCACTAAAGGTTCGTTTTATCTTTTCATAACCCAATAGGGGTTGGATTTATCTTTAGAGTCGATTAGGGTTTTTGTAGTTTCCTGATAAGGCCTGATATTTACCACTATTGTGCCATGGTACAAGCTCTGTTTAGGTTCTATTATATGTGTTTAGAATATGTCTTTGAGTATTTTGGGTGAAAACCCATTAGCTTTAGGATTTAGATTTCATAAAGCCACTAGGGGTTGGTTTTTTCTTTTCATAAATCCACTAGAGGTAGGATTTATCTATAGGGTCGGTTAGGGTTTTTGTAGTTTCCTGATAAGGCCTGATATTTACCACTATTGTGCCATGATATAAGATTTATTTAGGTTTTATTATATGTGGTTAGAGTATGTCTTAGAGTATTTCGGGTGAAAACCCTTTAGCTTTAGGATTTAGATTTCATAAACCCACAAGGGGTTGGTTTTATCTTTTCATAAACCCACTAAAGGTTGGTTTTATCTTTTTATAAACCCACTAGGGTTGGTTTTATCTATAGAGTTGGTTAGGGTTTTTGTATTTTCCTAATAGGCCTGATATTTACCACTATTGTGCCATGATATAAGCTCTATCTAGGTTCTATTATACGTGTTTTGAGTATGTATTAGAGTATTTCAGGTGAAAACCCATTAGCTTTAGGATATAGATTTCATAAACCCACTAGGGGTTGGTTTTATATTTTCACACACTAAGGATTGGTTTTATCTTTTCATAAACCCACTAAGGATTGGATTTATCTATAGAGTCGCTTAGGGTTTTCGTAATTTCCTGATAAGGCCTGATATTTACCACTATTGTGCCGTGATATAAGCTTTATTTAGGTTCTATTATATATGTTTACAATATGTCTTAGTGTATTTCGGGTGAAAACCCAATAGCTTTAGGATTTAGATTTCATAAACCCACTAGAGGTTGGTTTTATCTTTTCATAAACCGACTAAGGGTTTGTTTTATCTTTTCATAAATCCACTGGGGGTTGGATTTATCTATAGGGTCGGTTAGGGTTTTTGTAGTTTCCTGATAAGGCCTGATATTCACCACTATTGTGCCATGATATAAGCTCTATTTAGGTTTTATTATATGTGTTTAGAGTATGTCTTAGAGAATTTCAGGTGAAAACCCATTAGCCTTAGGATATAGATTTCATAAACCCACTAGGGGTTGGTTTTATCTTTTCATAAACCCACTAAGGATTGCTTTTATCTTTTCATAAACCCACTAGGGGTTGGATTAATCTATAGAGTCGGTTAGGGTTTTTGTAGTTTCCTGATACGGCCTGATATTTACCACTATTGTGCCATGATACAAGCTCGATTTAGGTTTTATTATATGTGTTTAGAGTATGTCTTTGAGTATTTCGGGAGAAAACCCATTAGTTTTAGGATTTTAGATTTCATAAACCCACTAGGGGTTGGTTTTAGCTTTTCATAAACCCACTAAGGGTTGGATTTATCTACAGGGTCGGTAAGGGTTTTTGTAGTTTCCTGATAAGGCCTGATATTTACCATTCTTGTGCCATGATATAAGCTTTCTTTAGGTTTTATTATATGTGTTTAGAGGATGTCTTAGAGTATTTCGGGTGAAAACCCATTAGCTTTAGGATTTAGATTTCATAAACCCACTAGGGGTTGGTTTATCTTTTCATAAACCCCCTAAAGGTTGGTTTTATCTTTTCATAAACCCATTAGGGGTTGGGTTTGTCTATAGAGTTGGTTAGGGTTTTTGTAGTTTCCTGGAAAGGCCTGATATTTACCACTATTGTGTCATGATATAAGCTCTATTTAGGTTTTATTATATGTGTTTAGAGTATGTCGTAGAGTATTTCGGGTGAAAACCCATTAGCTTTAGGATTTAGATTTTATAAACCCACTAGGGGTTGGTTTTATCTTTTCATAAACCCACTAAAGGTTGGTTTAATCTTTTCATAAACCCACTAGGGGTTGGATTTATCTACAGGTTCGGTTAGGGTTTTTGTAGTTTCCTGGAAAGGCCTGATATTTACCACTACTGTGCCATGATATAAGCTCTATTTAGGTTTTATTATATGTGTTTAGAGTATGTCGTAGAGTATTTCGGGTGAAAACCCATTAGCTTTAGGATTTAGATTTTATAAACCCACTAGGGGTTGGTTTTATCTTTTCATAAACCCACTAAAGGTTGGTTTAATCTTTTCATAAACCCACTAGGGGTTGGATTTATCTATAGAGTCGGTTAGTGTTTTTTTAGTTTCCTGATAAGGCCTGATATTTACCACTATTGTGCCATGATATAAGCTCTATCTAGGTTCTATTATACATTTTTGAGTATGTATTAGAGTATTTCTGGTTAAAACCATTAGCTTTAGGATATTCATTTCATAAACACACTAGGGGTTGATTTTATATTTTCATAAACCCACTAAACGTTTGTTTTATCTTGTCATAACCCAATAGGGGTTGGATTTATCTTTAGAGTCGATTAAGGTTTTTGTAGTTCCTGATAAGGCCTGATATTTACCACTATTGTGCCATGATACAAGCTATATTTAGGTTACTTATATGTGTTTTGAGTATATCTTTGAGTATTTCGAGTGAAAACCCATTAGCTTTAGGATTTAGATTTCATAAACCCACTAGGGGTTGGATTTATCTATAGAGTCGGTTAGGGTTTTTGTAGTTTCCTGATAAGGCCTGATATTTACCACTATAGTGCCATGATATAAGCTCTACATAGGTTCTATTATATGTGTTTAGAGTATTTCTTAGAGTATTTCGTGTGAAAACCAATTAGCTTTAGGATTTAGATTTCATAAACTCACTAGGGGTTGGTTTTATCTTTTCATAAATCTACTAAAGGTTGGTTTTATCTTTTAATAAACCCACTAGGGGTTAGGTTTATCTATAGAGTCGGTTAGGGTTTTTTTTATTTTCCTGATAAGGCCTGATATTTACCACTATTGTGCCATGATATAAGCTCTATCTAGGTTCTATTATACGTGTTTTGAGTATGTATTAGAGTATTTCAGTTGAAAACCCATTAGCTTTAGGATTTAGATTTCATAAACTCACTAGGGGTTGATTTTCTATTTTCATAAACCCACTAAAAGTTGGTTTTATTTTTTCATACCCCAATAGGGGTTGGATTTGTCTTTGGAGTCGATTAGGGTTTTTGTAGTTTCCTGATAAGGCCTGATATTTCCCACTACTGTGAAATGATACAAGCTCTATTGAGTATTTCCCACTACTGTGCCATGATACAAGCTCTAGGGGTTGGATTTATATATAGAGTCGGTTAGGGTTTTTGTAGTTTCCTGATAAGTCCTGATATTTACCACTATTGTTCCATGATATAAGCTCTACATAGGTTTTATTATATGTGTTTTGTGTATGTCTTAGAGTATTTCAGGTGAAAACCCATTAGCTTTAGGATTTAGATTTCATAAAACCACTAGGGGTGGGTTTTATATTTTCATAAACCCACTAAAGGTTAGTTTTATCTTTTCATAAACCCAGTAGGGGTTGGGTTTATCTATAGAGTCGGTTAGGGTTTTTTTATTTTCCTGAGAAGGCCTGATATTTACCACTATTGTGCCATGATACAAGCTCTATTTAGGTTCTATTATATGTGTTTAGAGTATGTTTTTGAGTATTTCGAGTGAAAACCCATTAACTTTAGGATTTAGATTTCATAAACCCACTAGGGGTTGGATTTATCTATAGAGTCGGTTAGGGTTTTTGTAGTTTCCTGATAAGGCCTGATATTTACCACTATTATGCCATGATATAAGCTCTACATAGGTTCTATTATATGTGTTTAGTGTATGTCTTAGAGTATTTCGGGTGAAAACCAATTAGCTTTAGGATTTAGATTTCATAAACTCACTAGGGGTTGGTTTTATCTTTTCATAAACCCACTAATAGTTGGTTTTATCTTTCCATAAATCCACTAGGGGTTGGATTTATCTACAGGGTCGGTTAGGGTTTTTGTAGTTTCCTGATAAGGCCTGATATTTACCACTATTGTGCCATGATATAAGCTCTATATAGGTTTTATTATATGTGTTTAGAGTATGTGGTAGAGTATTTCGGGTGAAAACCCATTAGCTTTAGGATTTAGATTTTATAACCCCACTAGGGGTTGGTTTTATCTTTTCATAAACCCACTAAAGGTTGGTTTAATCTTTTCATTAACCCACTAGGGGTTGGATTTATCTATAGAGTCGGTTAGTGTTTTTTTAGTTTCTTGACAAAGCCTGATATTTACCACTATTGTGCCATGATATAAGCTATATCCAGGTTTTATTATACGTTTTTGAGTATGTATTAGAGTATTTCAGGTGAAAACCCATTAGCTTTAAGATACAGATTTCGTAAACCCACTAGGGGTTGATTTTATATTTTCATAAACCCACTAAAGGTTGGTTTTATCTTGTCATAACCCAATAGGGGTTGGATTTATCTTTAGAGTCGATTAGGGTTTTTGTAGTTTCCTGATAAGGCCTGATATTTACCACTATTGTGCCATGATACAAGCTCTATTTAGGTTCTATTATATGTGTTTAGAGTATGTCTTTGAGTATTTCGAGTGAAAACCCATTAGCTTTAGGATTTATATTTCATAAACCCACTAGGGGTTGGATTTATCTATAGACTCGGTTAGGGTTTTTGTAGTTAACTGATAAGGCCTGATATTTACCACTATTGTGCCATGATATAAGCTCTACATAGGTTCTATTATATGTGTTTAGAGTATGTCTTGGAGTATTTCGGGTGAAAACAAATTAGCTTCAGGATTTAGATTTTATAAACTCACTAGGGGTTGGTTTTATCTTTTCATAAACCCACTAAAGGTTGGTTTTATCTTTTCATAAACCCACTAGGGGTTGGGTTTATCTATAGAGTCGGTTAGGGTTTTTTTATTTTCCTGATAATGCCTGATATTTACCACTATTGCGCCATGATATAAGCTCTATCTAGGTTCAATTATACGTGTTTTAAGTATGTATTAGAGTATTTCAGGTGAAAACCCATTAGCTTTAGGATATATATTTCATAACTCACTAGGGGTTGGTTTTATCTTTTCATAAACCCACTAAGGGTTGGTTTTATCTTTTCATAAACCCACTAGGGGTTGGATTTATCTATAGAGTCGGTTAGGGTTTTTTTAGTTTCCTGATAAAGCCTGATATTTACCACTATTGTGCCATGATGTAAGCTCTATTTAGGGTCTATTATGTGTGTTTAGAGTATGTCTTAGAGTATTTCGGGTGAAAACAAATTAGCTTCAGGATTTAGATTTTATAAACTCACTAGGGGTTGGTTTTATCTTTTCATAAACCCACTAAAGGTTGGTTTTATCTTTTCATAAACCCACTAGGGGTTGGTTTATCTATAGAGTCGGTTAGGGTTTTTGTATTTCCTGATAATGGCCTGATATTTACCACTATTGCGCCATGATATAAGCTCTATTTAGGTTTTAATTATATTGTGGTTTGAGGTATGTCTTTTGAGTATTTCGAGTGAAACCCATTGGCTTTAGGAGTTAGATTCATAAACCCACTAGGGGTTGGATTTATCTAATAGAGCGGTTAGGGTTTTTTTAGTTTCCTGATAAGGCCTGATATTTACCACTATTGTGCCATGATATAAGCTCTACATAGGTTCTATTATATGTGTTTAGAGTATGTCTTAGAAGTATTTCGGTGTGAAAACCAATTAGCTTAGGATTTAGATTTATAAACTCACTAGGGGTTGGTTTTATCTTTTCATAAACCCACTAAAGGTTGGTTTTATCTTTTCATAAACCCACTAGGGGTTGGGTTTATCTATAGAGTCGGTCAGGGTTTTTTTATTTTCCTGATAATGCCTGATATTTACCACTATTGCGCCATGATATAAGCTCTATCTAGGTTCAATTATACGTGTTTTAAGTATGTATTAGAGTATTTCAGGTGAAAACCCATTAGCTTTAGGATATATATATCATAACCCACTAGGGGTTGGTTTTATCTTTTCATAAACCCACTAAGGGTTGGTTTTATCTTTTCATAAACCCACTAGGGGTTGGACTTATCTATAGAGTTGGTTAGGGTTTTTTTAGTTTCCTGATAAAGCCTGATATTTACCACTATTGTGCCATGATGTAAGCTCTATTTAGGGTCTATTATGTGTGTTTAGAGAATGTCTTAGAGTATTTTGGGTGATAACCTATAAGCTTTAGGATTTAGATTCCATAAACCCACTAAGGGTTCGTTTTATCTTTTCATAAACCCACTAAAGGTTGGCTTTATCTTTTCATAAACCCAATAGGGTTGGATTTATCTATAGAGTCGGTTAGGGTTTTTGTATTTTCCTGATAAGGCCTGATATTTACCACTATTGTGCCATGATATAAGCTCTATCTAGGTTCTATTATACGTTTTTTGAGTATGTATTAGAGTATTTCAAGTGAAAACCCATTAGCTTTAGGATTTAGATTTCATAAACCCACTAGGGGTTGATTTTATCTTTTCATAAACCCACTAAAGGTTGGTTTTATCTTTTCATAACCCAATAGGGGTTTGATTTATCTTTAGAGTCGATTAAGGTTTTTGTAGTTTCCTGATAAGGCTTGATATTTACCACTATTGTGCCATGATACAAGCTCTATTTAGGTTCTATTATATATGTGTTTAGAGTATGTCTTTGAGTATTTCGAGTGAAACCCCATTGGCTTTAGGATTTAGATTTCATAAACCCATTAGGGGTTGGATTTATCTATAGAGTCGGTTAGGGTTTTTGTAGTTTCCTGATAAGGCCTGATATTTACCACTATTGTGCCATGATATAAGCTCTACATAGGTTCTATTATATGTGTTTTGTGTATGTCTTAGAGTATTTCGGGTGAAAACCCATTAGCTTTAGGATTTAGATTTCGTAAACCCACTAGGGGTGGGTTTTATCTTTTCATAAACCCACTAAAGGTTGGTTTTATCTTTTCATAAACCCACTAGGGGTTGGGTTTATCTATAGAGTCGGTTAGGGTTTTTTATTTTCCTGAAAAGGCCTGATATTTACAACTATTGTGCCATGATACAAGCTCTATTTAGGTTCTATTATATGTGTTTAGAGTATGTATTTGAGTAGTTCGAGTGAAAACCTATTAGCTTTAGGATTTAGATTTCATAAACCCACTAGGGGTTGGATTTATATATAGAGTCGGTTAGGGTTTTTGTAGTTTCCTGATAAGGCCTGATATTTACCACTATTGTGCCATGATATAAGCTCTACATAGGTTCTATTATATGTGTTTAGAGTATGTCTTAGAGTATTTCGGGTGAAAACCCATTAGCTTTATAGTTTAGATTTCATAAACTCACTAGGGATTGGTTTTATCTTTTCATAAACCCACTAAAGGTTGGTTTTATCTTTTCATAAACCCACTCGGGGTTGGGTTTATCTATAGAGTCGGTTAGGGTTTTTTTATTTTCCTGAAAAGGCCTGATGTTTACCACTATTGTGCCATTATATAAGCTCTATCTAGGTTCAATTATACGTGTATTAAGTATGTATTAGAGTATTTCAGGTGAAAACCCATTAGCTTTAGGATATATATGTGAGACCTGCATTTTCGAATTAACTTAATAAATAATAATCTCTGAAAACTCCCATTTATTAAATATCGATAATAGCAAAAATCCATAAGTCTGAAAAGAAAGAAAAGAACGCCCAAAAAACACCGGCCCGAAAAGATCACTTCTAATCGTCGACCTCACCGTAGAGGGAACAAGGAGGGGTGAGCAACAGGGAGTCACTCAGTGAGGTATGGGATGCTAGACACGCAAACCTCTCACTACATAAATAGAAATCCCACTATGGAAGTTTAGCTCTAACATGAACACACACAATGCATAAGGCATCACACAAAACAAACAATGCGATGATAGCATAAGGCTAGTCCATACACCCCGCATTCTCCTCATAAGGATATACATACTCTGCGTCGATAGTACAGAAGTCCGTCTCTGTACCCCGCAATCATACTCTGCGTCGATATGCAAACGTCTATGCACCCCGCAATCTCTGCATCGATATGCAGACGTCTCTGCACCCCGCAATCGCACACATCTGCGTCGATAGCCCAGACGTCTCCGGCCCCCGCAATCTCTCACATAGTCCTTATATTCATACAATTATATATATATATAGCAACACTTAACATCAACAATCCAATCGAAGGTTGAATCCTCTAAACCCCTAATTTCCTGTTTACAATCAATATCCTAACTATCAAGCAAGACTCGATTCAAGCAGACGGAACATGTTTCGAAACTAAACTACGATAGGAAGAATTCTATTTTAGTATGGATTACGGAATAGACCCTCACCTTTGCCAATATCAATTTCGAGAAAGAGTAACGGATCAGAAAACAAACGAGATGACTTGAACACCAAGAAAGCTAAGGTTTCTCCATGGATCTCGACTTCTCACCACACCACACCATATAGGAAATTAGACACAAAACCAGAAATATATTAATATTAAGAAATATATAAAGCTAGGGTTTAAGGAAAATATTACTTGTGGCAAAAGAAACAAGGAAAGAGACATCCCATATTCATTGTTTCTCACGCTTGACCAAACGACAAGATTAGGGCTCATTAGTAACATGAGCATCACGTGACTGATATGGGATAACAAAGGACAAGAGCAAAAAGATAATTATTAGCCTAGGGTTTTCAAAACTTTAAGCGCAAGAAACAGAATAAGGCATCACCTAAACCTTCAAGAGTTTGATCTATGGCAGTGGGTCACAACCTCTGACGACATGAGCTGCATCTCCGGTGATTCGTGACTGATGGTGGTGTGAATCTTCACCGGTGATGATGGGATGCGGCGGCCCAACGTCACTCGTCTCTCCTCCGTGTCGGTTCTGCTACACAACACCAACAAAGGCAAGGATGGCTCCACTGACAGCAGCTACAATGGATCCGGTGGTGATTGGTGGAGAACAAACCTCTGGTGGTGATAGAGCTGGTGGTTGGGTCTCGCCGCTGCGTCTCATCTCGTCTTCTCCGGTACAAACACATACGTGAAGAACAGAAGTGACATATGTGGTGAGCAAGAGAGATGGGAGAGAGATGATAAAGGAGATGAAGCAACAAGAAGTTTAGAAACTTAGATTTCTCTTGCAACAAAAGATGCGGCTAGGTTAGACTGAGAAAGGAGATGTATATGTAATATATATGTATAGTTTACACGTTTAGGGTAAAAACAAATGATTGGGTTTCAGTTAAATTAAATTATAGATAAAGAAAACAAAATAAACCAACCCGGTTTGCTTTGGTTTGAAAAAAAAAAAACAATGAAAAGAAAATAAATTATTTTTTTCTTTGTGAAATTCGGGTCGTTACAATTCTCTCCCACTTAACTGAGAATTCTTCCCGAATTCCGAATGGAACCAGAAAAGAACTCAACCGATACAAAGGAAGAGAAAAACAAGAAACGAGAAACAAAGGAAACGAACTTCACTGCAAAAAGGAAAAATAAATCATAAACGATAATGACTGACAGACAGAATAGTGTCATTTTTTTTTTCAAAAGTTCCCAATCCCGAAAATCGCTGAAACCCGCGTCCCATAAATCGCCATCCCGGGTCGGAGCCGGGACGGAACCCGCTCTAATGCCAAATTGTGAGACCCGCATTTTCGAATTAACTTAATAAATAATAATCTCTGAGAACTCCCATTTATTAAATTCTCAACATCAACCTCAACCCCATAAATCCAACAATAAAACAAATAGTCCGAATAAATATCGATAATAGCAAAAATCCATAAGTCTGAAAAGAAAGAAAAGAACGCCCAAAAAAACACCGGCCCGAAAAGATCACTTCTGATCGTCGACCTCACCTGAAAGGGAACAAGGAGGGGTGAGCAACAGGGAGTCACTCAGTGAGGTATGGGATGCTAGACACGGAAACCTCTCACTACATAAATAGAAATCCCACTATGGAAGTTTAGCTCTGACATGAACACAAACGATGCATAAGGCATCACACAAAACAAACAATGCGATGATAGCATAAGGCTAGTCCATACACCCCGCATTCTCCTCATAAGGGTATACATACTCTGCGTCGATAGTACAGAAGTCCGTCTCTGTACCCCGCAATCATACTCTGCGTCGATATGCAAACGTCTTTGCACCCCGCAATCATACTCTGCGACGATATGCAAACGTCTCTGCACCCCGCAATCTCTGCGTCGATATGCAGACGTCTCTGCACCCCGCAATCGCACACATCTGCGTCGATAGCCCAGACGTCTCCGGCCCCCGCAATCTCTCACATAGTCCTTATATTCATAACTATTTTATATATATATAGCAACACTTAACATCAACAATCCAATCGAAGGTTGAATCCTCTAGACCCCTAATTTCCTGGTTTACAATCAATATCCTAACTATCAAGCAAGAATCGATTCAAGCAGACGGAACATGTTTCAAAACTAAACTACGATAGGAAGAATTCTATTTTAGTATGGATTACGGAATAGACCCTCACCTTTGCCAATATCAATTTTGAGAAAGAGTAACGGATCAGAAAACAAACGAGATGACTTGAACACCAAGAAAGCTAAGGTTTCGCCATGGATCTCGACTTCTCACCACGCCCCACCATATAGGAAATTAGAAACAAAACCAGAAATATATTAATATTAAGAAATATATAAAGCTAGGGTTTATGGAAAATATTACTTGTGGCAAAAGAAACAAGAAAAAGAGACATCCCATATTCATTGGTTCTCACGCTTGACCAAACGACAAGATTAGGGGTCATTAGTAACATGAGCATCACGTGACTGATATGGGATAACAAAGGACAAGAGCAAAAAGATAATTATTAGCCTAGGGTTTTAAGCGCAAGAAACAGAATAAGGCATCACCTAAACCTTCAAGAGTTTGATCTACGGCAGTGGGTCACAACCTCTGACGACATGAGCTGCATCTCCGGTGATTCGTGACTGATTGTGATGCGTCCCTCGGATGCTCATTGGTTGATGGGGATGGAGAGATCCTTGCAAGAACGAATCAGAGACTCAAGTTCTTCATGGTTGTGGATCGATTGGTGACACAAGAGGGATGATAAGATCTCTTGATACTCCTAGATGAATAACTCGGATATGACACACCAAGCAAACACCCTTAGGTTCCTGGATACTACACACCAGAAGAAACTCGAAAACTTTTCTAGAGAGAGAGCCGTCAAGGAGAAAGAAAACTCATTGATTAAAAGATGCTTGAGTACAATAGGGTTTAGAGACCCGTTTAAATAAGGAGAAACCAGAGAACATGCTCTCTATGGTTTCAGAAATAAGTAAAAAGGAAAACTATAGTTTAAAGATAACATAAGCTTTAAAATGAAATAAAATGTAAAATTCTTTAGTCTTGGACCGAGATAGAGCCTAAGTGATGTGAAGACAAGTTGTGGCCTCGTTAAAAACCTTCCTCCGGAAAACCTCGTGGGACAAAACTAAAAGCAAGGAAAAGAGCACGCACCCCATGTTTTGCCTAGACACTAACTCAGCCTGATGTAGAGATGGCTTGAATGGTGATCAAGACATCTCGGATCAGACCTTGTCCAAGACTTTCTTGTTGTGGATGTGAAGTGAGTAATCCAAAAACATTCTCTTTAAGCTTCTTGACTCTGGAACGAGTCATGGGACCTTCAGGAATGGCTAGAGCATCATCACCAGACTGCTGGTGCAATGTGGCTTCATGTGGCTCATCTAGACTCTCCTTGTTCTCCTTAGTGATCTGGTCCATGATCACATCATCCCCTCCCTCTTGAAAAGGATTTGTCCTCAAATCTGGTTCATCTACAGCAAAAGGAGCCAAGTCAGTGACATTGAAGCTATTTGATACATCATACTTACCTTGGAGATCAAGTTTGTAGGCATTGTCATTGATATTGTGGATGATCTCGAAGGGTCCATCAACCCTTGGCATCAGCTTGGACTTCCTCTCGTTGGGGAACCTATCCTTCCTCAGGTGCAACCAAACTTGGTCACCTACTTCAAAGGTTCTCACACGTCTCCCCTTGTTGGCTTGCTTCTCATAAAGCTTGGTTTTCTGCTCAATGTTTTGTCTAGCCTTCTCATGGATCCGTTGGACCATCTCTACTTTCTTCTTGCCATCTAGACTGATCCTTTCACACTCAGGTAAAGGCATTAGATCCAAAGGAGAGGTGGTATTGAACCCATAAACAATCTCAAAAGGTGAATACTTAGAAGCAGAATGCATAGCACGATTGTATGCAAATTCACAGTGTGGTAAGTATTCTTCCCAAGTTCTTAAGTTCTTTCTAATGAATGCACGCAGGAGTGTTCCTAAGGTTCTATTAACTACTTCAGTTTGTCCATCAGTTTGTGGATGACATGTAGTAGAAAACAACAGTTTAGTGCCTAGCTTAGACCAAAGTGTCTTCCAGAAGTAACTAAGAAACTTAGTGTCTCTATCAGAAACTATAGTTCTAGGCATGCCATGTAAACAAACAACTTCTTTAACGAACAGGTTAGCAACGTGCAATGCATCATCAGTTTTTTGACATGCTATGAAATGTGCCATCTTAGAGAACCTATCAACAACAACAAAGATTGAATCCTTTCCTGTTCTAGTCCTAGGTAATCCGACAATAAAGTCCATGGAAATGTCATTCCAGGGATGGTGTGGAATGGGTAAAGGAGTATAAAAACCTTGGGATTGGACTTGGGACTTCGCATGCTTGCAAGTAGCAGACCTCCCACAGATTCTCTCCACATCTCTCTTCATGTGCGTCCAGTAGAAGTGATCCTGCAAAACTTTTAAGGTCTTGGCAATCCCAAAGTGTCCCATTAGACTGCCCCCATGGGATTCCCTGACAAAAAGATCTCTCAAAGAGCAATTAGGCACACACAATCTATTGTCATAAAACAAGAAGCCTTCTTGTCTAAAGTAATGCCCTGCAGAAAACTTCTCACAAGAAGCATAAGCTTCCTTGAAATCATGGTCAGTATCATACATATCCTTTATCTGCTCAAACCCAAGTAACTTAGCATCTAAAGTGGTCAAGAGAACATACCTCCGAGATAGTGCATCAGCAACTATGTTCTCCTTGCCTTGTTTATATTTGATCACGTATGGGAAGGTCTCAATGAACTCAACCCACCTTGCGTGTCTCTTGCTAAGCTTACTCTGCACTTTTAGAAACTTTAGGGACTCATGATCAGTGTGTATGACAAACTCCTTGGGCCACAAGTAATGTTGCCACGTTTGTAATGACCTCACCAAGGCATAGAGTTCTTTGTCATAGGTTGCATAGTTGAGAGTGGCTCCTCCAAGCTTCTCACTGAAGTAGGCTATAGGTTTCCTATACTGCATCAATACAGCACCAATTCCAATTCCTGAGGCATCACATTCTATTTCAAAAGTTTTAGTAAAGTCAGGAAGCATAAGAAGAGGTGATTGAGTAAGCTTCTCTTTTAGGCTCTGGAAAGCCTTCTCTTGTGCTGCAATGGTGCTGAAGTCTCTCACAAATCTCCTATAGAATCCAGCAAGCCCATGGAAACTCCTCACTTCTCCTACTGTGGTTGGACTAGGCCAGTCTTTGATCTTCTCCTCATCGACCTTAACTCCATCTGCACTTACAACAAAGCCTAGGAAAACCAAATTATCCGTGCAAAAGGTGCACTTCTTCAAGTTGGCATAAAGCCTTTCATTCCTTAAAACATTCATGACAGCCCTAAGATGTTCTAGATGTTCTTCTAAGTTCTTGTTATATACTAAGATGTCATCAAAGTATACTACAACAGAAATGCCTATGAATGATATAAGAACATGATTCATTAACCTCATGAATGTACTAGGTGCATTGGTTAATCCGAATGGCATAACTAACCATTCATATAATCCATGTTTTGTTTTGAATTCAGTTTTCCATTCATCTCCTTCTTTCATCCTAATCTGATGATAACCACTTTTTAAATCTATCTTAGAAAAGATGCAAGAACCATGCAATTCATCAAGCATATCATCAAGTCTAGGGATAGGGTGGCGATACTTCATTGTGATGTTGTTGATTGATCTACAATCAACACACATGCGCCATGTACCATCCTTCTTAGGCACAAGGAGCACTGGTACAGCACATGGGCTCAAACTCTCTCGGATATAGCCCTTCTCCATGAGTTCCTCTACTTGTCTTTGCAACTCCTTGGTCTCAACCGGGTTGGTTCTGTATGCTGGACGGTTTGGAAGTGTAGATCCTGGAACAAAGTCTATCTGGTGCTCAATCCCTCTCAAAGGTGGTAAACCAATGGGATTGTCTTCTGGAAATACATCTTGAAACTCCTGCAAAAGAGAAACCATCTCACTCGGATACACCGGTGTAGAATCTGTTTAAGTTCAAAAGAGCTTCTTTAAACACAAGTAAGATAACAGATTGTTTAGAATAGAGAGTTCTTTTGATATTACCCATGTTAGCATAGAAGTTTGGCTGCTTAGTTCCAGCCGGTTTTAGATCAATCTCCTTCTTCTTTTGGAGTTGAATCTGATTTTGTTGTACTTCCTTAGGGGTCAAGGGAACCAGGATCGTCTTGCTTCCCTTGAACTCAAAGGAGTGCTTGTTGGTGAAGCCATCATGGATAACTCGGCGATCAGATTGCCACGGTCTTCCAAGAAGTATGTGACCAGCTTCCATAAGCAGCACATCACACAAGACTTCATCTTCATATCTCCCAATGGCTAAGGGAATAAGGACTTGACTTGAAACCTTCATGGTGCCTTCTTCATTCAGCCATTGTAGCCGGTAAGGTTTGGGATCCTTCTGAACCTTCAATCCCAACTTCTTGACCATGGTTTCACTCGCAGCATTCACACAACTGCCTCCATCAACAATGACGCTGCACACTTTTCCTTGGACCAAGCACCGGGTGTAGAATAGGTTCTCACGTTGCTCTAGCTCCTCAGCCTTGTTTTGCAAGCTTAGAAGCCTTCTTGCTACTAAAAGCTTCCCCTGGAATGGTCCTTCTTCATGTTCTTCTTCAGTGTCTTCTTGGTCAGACTCGGTGTTGTCATCTTCTGAGGCATACTCGCCATCTTCCAGCAAGATCATGACTCTCTTGTTGGTACATTCATTGGCATAATGACCTCTTCCTTGGCACTTGAAACACTTGACATCACGAGCTCTGGAACCAGAAGCTTCAACCTTGCCTTTGCCCTTGTCAAGAGCACTGCTTGGTTTGGTTTCTTCTCTTGGATAGGACTTGTTGTCCTTCTGGAACGGCTTAGACTCCTTAGGGTAAGGTGACTTCTCTTCCTTGGTGTTGTGTAACCGGTTAGAGCCATAGTGGTTGCGTGAATGTCCCTTCCTCTTGAGCTGTTGCTCCACAAGAATAGCCTTCTGTAGCATCTCTTCAAGCTCCACATAATGTTGCATCTCAACATTGTCTTGTATCTCTCGGTTCAAACCACACAGGAACCTTGACATGGTTGCTTCTCTATCTTCTGATATGCTAGCTCTTAGCATGAGCAACTCCATCTCCTGGTAATAATCCTCCACTGATCTTGAACCTTGGGTAAGTTTCCTGAGCCGGTGGTGCAAGTCTCTGTGGTAATGACTTGGAACAAACCTCTTGCGCATGATAGACTTCATCTCTGTCCAAGTCTCTACTGGTTCTTCTCCATTCCTCCTACGAGTTGTGATGTACTGATCCCACCAACTTAGAGCATAGACATAGAACTCAGTGGCAGCAATCTGAATCTTCTTGTGGTTTGTGTACTGCTTACACTGAAAGACTAACTCAATCTTCTTCTCCCACTCAAGGTAGGCATCCGGATCCGCTTTGCCATGGAATGGGGGGTATCTTGATCTTCAGACCAGCAAGCTCATCTCCCTGGTTCATCCTTCTTTCTTGGACACGCCTATGTCTTCTTTGGCTTTGTATTGAGGATGAACTGAGGTGTTCATACTCATTGTCAGTCTCCTCATAACCAGCATGCTCTTGGCGAGTCGCATGAGCTCTCTCTTCTCTCCTAGTCTCTCGGTTTGGAACTTGACTAGTAGCTCTTCTGACTTCTTCCCTGAGTTCTCTCCGGATGTCATTGAGGTTGGTCCTCATCATCTCGGTCATGGTTGCTACCATGTTCTGATTGAGTTGAGCCGACATAGCCTCCATGAGAAGCTTGTTCTTCCTGACGAGTTCAGCTTCTTCTTCAGACTCGGATCCCATGCTTCCTGCACAAAGGTAAACAATATAACCAGTAAAAGGTTTCTAGGTAACAAGACAAGCAAAAAGGAAAAAGGAGAACACGAAATCAAGCTTGTTTTGCAAGACAAAAGCAAAAAGGAAAAAATCGGCTAGGTAAAAAGGAATAGGGTTTCCGCCTACCAAGCAAAAAGGAAAATCCTTTAAACTTTGTCTAATCTTCTCTAAGGTTTTCTAGCACCCTAACAACCTTAATCTACTCGTGTTCAAGGTGATTAACAAGATTAACAGATGAAACAAAGTGATCTAAGGAGCAAAGAACTTATGCGGCTAGGGTTTCTCTCTCTAGGGTTTCCGCAAAGAAAAAAGGAAAAAGTTTAAAACCTTGTCTAATCTCTTATGAAACTCGAGCAGCCCTAAACAGATTAGTTCTACTGCTTATTCAAGATGATAGAGATGAAACACGGATGAAACAAAAAGAACAAGAGAAAACGAGTACTTCCCAACCACAGTTGCTCTGAGACCACGTGATGCGTCCCTAGGATGCTCATTGGTTGATGGGGATGGATAGATCCTTGCAAGAACGAATCAGAGACTCAAGTTCTTCAAGGTTGTGGATCGATTGGTGACACAAGAGGGATGATATGATCTCTTGATACTCCTAAATGAATAACTCGGATATGACACACCAAGCAAACACCCTTAGGTTCCTGGATACTACACACCAGAAGAAACTCGACAACTTTTCTAGAGAGAGAGCCGTCAAGGAGAAAGAAAACTCGTTGATTAAAAGATGCTTGAGTAAAATAGGGTTTAGAGACCCGTTTAAATAAGGAGAAACCAGAGAACATGCTCTCTAGGGTTTCGGAAATAAGTAAAAAGGAAAACTATAGTTTAAAGATAACATAAGCTTTAAAATGAAATAAAATGTAAACTTCTTTAGTCTTGGACCGAGATAGAGCCTAAGTGATGTGAAGACAAGTTGTGGCCTCGTTAAAAACCTTCCTCCGGAAAACCTCGTGGGACAAAACCAAAAGCAAGGAAAAGAGCACGCACCCCATATCTTGCCTAGACACTAACTCAGCTTGATGTAGAGATGGCTTGAATGGTGATCAAGACATCTCGGATCAGACCTTTTCCAAGACTTTCTTGTTGTGGATGTGAAGTGAGTAATCCAACAACATTCTCTTTAAGATTCTTGACTCTGGAACGAGTCATGGGACCTTCAGGAATGGCTAGAGCATCATCACCAGGCTGCTGGTGCAATGTGGCTTCATGTGGCTCATCTAGACTCTCCTTGTTCTCCTTAGTGATCCGGTCCATGATCACATCAGATGGTGGTGTGAATCTTCACCGGTGATGATGGGATGCGGCGGACCAACGTCACTTGTCTCTCCTCCGTCTCGGTTCCGCTACACAACACCAACAAAGGCAAGGATGGCTCCACTGACAGCAGCTACAATGGATCCGGTGGTGATTGGTGGAGAACAAACCTCTGGTGGTGATAGAGCTGGTGGTTGCGTCTCGCCGCTGCGTCTCATCTCGTCTTCTCCAGTACAAACACATACGTGAAGAACAGAAGTGACATATGTGGTGAGCAAGAGAGATGGGAGAGAGATGATAAAGGAGATGAAGCAACGAGAAGTTTAGAAACTTAGATTTCTCTTGCAACAAAAGATGCGGCTAGGTTAGACTGAGGAAGGAGATGTATACGTAATATATATGTATACGTTAACACGTTTAGGGTAAAAACAAATGATTGGGTTTCGGTTAAATTAAATTATAGATAAAGAAAACAAAATAAACCAACCCGGTTTGCTTTGGTTTGAAAATAAAAAAAAACAATGAAAAGAAAATAAATTATTTTTTTCTTTGTGAAATTCGGGTCGTTACAGGTTTTCTCTCATAAGGTTTTTAATGAGGGAGTTCTTCAAGGTTCCAAACTTGACTTAGGATCTCTAAAGTCAAGCTTGAGGGGGAGTGTTAACTTGAAGAAAGAAATGGAGCCAAAGGAAGAGTTGAGATGAGTTTGGGTCTGGTGCAAAGTTAGGGTGAAACCTCCAGAGATTATCTACAAGGCTTTAGAAGTGTCTAAAGGTGTTTAGAAGTGCTCTGAAGGTTGTGCAGAGATAGGGCCAAGTCCAGGAGGGACTTAGAAGGCTGTTGAGGAGCAAATGGGAGAATATGCAAAGTTAGGGCGAGCCTGTACGGATTTGCTACGGACGGATGTACTTGGACCGTACGGATCCGTACGAACCAGGTCGACCCGAAACTTTCACACTTGACCATTTGAGAAGATTTGGGGCCGTGCAAAAATAGGGAAAGGTATGGACCGTACAAAAATAGGGCGAGGTACGGACCGTGCAAAAATAGGGCGACCCAAAGATGTTCTCATTATGGCTTTAAAGATGTTTAGGGAGTTTGTGCAAAAATAAGGCGAAATGATACGGCCCATGCAAAGTCCGGGACTAAAAGACAAGGTTCTGATCTTTAAGAGAAGAAGACAAAAGCTTAAGAGAAGAAGACAAACCTTTAAGAGAAGAAGACAAAAGAGTGTGTTGGCACATGGTTGTGGTCAATGACAGGCTGGCTCTTGTTGTCCATAAGCTATGTAGGGGACCATGTATCTGGACAGATACATGGGGATATTCATGGGCGCCTATGAGAAGCCAATAAGGAGCCAACCTTCCCTTTGACCAACCAATCAGCTCCCATCACTCAGATTGCATCAAGACCAGACCTAAGACTCAATCTCACAAGTCCATCCTTCCATCCTTCAAGTATTATCAGCCTTTAGATTTAGGTTATGGTTTCAGCTTGTAATTTCCTATAAAAAGACCCTTATGGGCGACTTGTAACTCTCCAAGAGAGTAAAGGGGATTTCCCCTCTCCTTCGTTATAAACAATGTGTGTTCTTGTTCAGAAACCCTTAATCTACCCCTTTCTTATACTTTAATCTCTTAATCTCTCTAAATCTCTTGTTTCTGTTCTTGATTCACACTAATCACATCAGACCTCTCTCTCATCATTTCAAGCTCTCATCTCGCCCTAAAAGTCTGTTCTTCATCACCACAGCCTGAGCTCTGAAAATCCAACACTTATTTTATTATTTTATGTCTTCTGCCTTGTTTATTTGTAGTATGTACCTAGGAACTATTCTAAGCAAGGAGAATTACTACTCTCTTTCTCAGTTTACTCTCCCATCTCTCCTCTCTACGAAATCACACACTCTCTCTCTCTCTTTCTTCTGTGTTCTTCATGTTCTTTCTGTTCTTCAGCCTGATCTCCTCTAAACTCACTTAAACTTACATGGTATCAGAGCTACTCAAGCTCCTAAACATCTATTTTTTTTTCCGCAATACACTCTTCTTCATCTTCCTTAAAGTTTCCAGCATAAGCTAAACTATTATCCAGTGGATAATAGCAAGGGTCCTCTGTTTTTCCTCTGTTTTTACTCTGTTCTTGTCGAGTCCTCCTCTTTGTTCTTGTTTCTCTGGGTATCATTCAGATTCCTGGAGTATACAAGTTGTTCTTGAGAGTCTTTCATTTCCAGTTTGCCAAACTCTCAATTTTTTCAGAAACACTCTATTACCCAACGGTCCATAGCATCCAAGATGGAGCAAAACAAGGCTGTTGCGGTTCCAGTAACCTTGAAAGGGTTAAACTACCTTCTCTGGTCAAGACTTGTGAAGACTTCTCTTGGAGGTCGTGGCTTATGGAGTCATGTGAAAGAAGGTCAAGCCCCAAAGCTGGTAACACAAGGTGAAGATGCCCAAGAGGTTGTAGCTGTTGATGAAACCAAATGGGTTCAAGAAGACTTTCTGGTGCTGTCAGCCATCCAAAACTCCCTAGACCCAAGTATCCTAGAGGCTTACTCCTACTGTCAAACCTCTAAGGAACTGTGGGATACTCTGTATAAGGTGTATGGAAATGTCTCCAACCTTAGCAGGGTCTTTGAAGTGAAGAGAGCCATCAACTCTCTCAAGCAAGAAGACATGGACTTCAACCAGTTCTTTGGGAAGTTCAGGTCACTGTGGGCTGAGTTTGAAATGCTCAGACCAAGTATAACTGATCCAGTGGTTTTGAATGAAAGGCGTGAGCAAGACAAGGTCTTTGGACTGCTCCTGACCCTTAACCCCTTCTACAATGACTTGATTAAGCACATACTCAGAGCTGAGAAGCTACCATCCCTAGATGAAGTGTGTGCTCAAATCCAGAGGGAAGAAGGGTCAGTGGGTTTGTTTGAAGGGAAGGGAGAGCTCACCATGGCACACAAGGTGGAATTAGCAGTAGCTAACAAGGGATACTACAAGCAGGATGATAGGAAGGTGTGGGTATGTGATCATTGCAAGAAGAAAGGAAACATGAAGGACAAGTGCTGGATCCTTCATCCTCATCTCAAACCTGCCAAGTTCAAGGAGCCAAGGAGTCAGTACATGGATTCAAGAGCACACTTCGCCTCGGACACACCAGAACCATCCACACCATCTATGTGCTCAACCATGGGCTCTCATGTTGGCTCAAATGCAGCTGGTGAAGCCAAAGCCATGGCGACAAGTGCTCTGTATACCTTGAGGACCACTCAGGATGAGACTATCAAGAGGTCAGACATTGATGCTCTCATCAAAGCCCTCAAGGAGAACTCTGGTATTGTTCTTGGAACCTCCTTAAATGCATTACACACTACTGGTCATAATCCTAAACCACTAGTGATAGATTCAAGGGCTTCTCACCACATGATGTGATCATGGAAAGCACCAAGGATGATGTGATCATGGACCGGATCACTAAGGAGAACAAGGAGAGTCTAGATGAGACACATGAAGCCACAATGCACCAGCAGCCTGGTGATGATGCTCTAGCCATTCCAGAAGGCCCCATGACTCGTTCCAGAGTAAAGAAACTTAAGGAGAATGTTGTTGGATTACTCACTTCACATCCACAACAAGAAGAAAGTATTGGACAAGGTTTGATCTGAGATATCTTGATCACAATTTAAGCCATCTCTACATCAAGCTGAGGTAGTGTCTAGGCAAGACATTTGGTGCGTGCTCTTTTCCTTGCTTTTGGTTTTGTCCCACGAGGTTTTCCGGAGGAAGGTTTTTAACGAGGCCACAACTTGTCTTACACATCACTTAGGCTCTATCTCGGCCCAAGACTAGCAGAAGTTTACATTTTTAAGCTTATGTTATTTTTAAACTATAGTTTTCCTTTTTACTATTTTCGAAACCCTAGAGAGCCTGTTCTCTGGTTTCTTTTATTTAAAGGGTTCTCCTAACCCTATTGTACTCAAGCAATCAATAAACCACGAGTTTCTTTTCTCTCTTGACGGCTCTCTCTCTCTCTAGAAGTTGTCGAGTTCTGGTGTGTAATATCCAGAGACCTAAGGGCTTCTTATTTGGTGTGTCATATCCAGATCAGTCGCCTAGGAGTATCAAGAGATCATCCATCCCTCTTGTGTCACCATTCAATCCACAAACCTTGAAGAACTTGAGTCTCTGATTCGTTCTTGCAAGGATCTATCCATCCCCATCAACCAAGGAGCATCCTAGGGGCGAATCAAGTGGTATCAGAGCAACTTTGGTTAGGGAATTTTCGTTTTCTCTTAAACTCTTTCTGTTTCAACCGTATTTCATCTCTATCATCTTGAATAAGTAGTAGATCTAATCTGTGTAGGGCTGCTCGAAATTCATAGAGATTAGACAAGGTTTCAATTTTTTCCTTTTTGCTTGCAGAAACCCTAGTTGATAAACCCTAGCCGCATGAGTTCTTGTCTCCCTAGATCACTTTGTTTCTTCTGCAAATCTTGTTAATCACCTTGAACACGAGTAGATCTAAGTTGTTAGGCTGCTCAAAATCTTAGAGAAGTTTTAGACAAGATTTAGAAGAATTTCCTTTTTGCTTGCAGGCGGAAGCCTTAGTATTGGAAAAACCTAGCCGCTATCCTTTTTTCTCTTATCTTGCCGAGCAAGCTTATCCTTTTTGTGTTGATCTTTTTCCTTTTTACTTCTCGTGTACTCCTTGAACTACTTACTGGCTTAATCTTTCTCTTGTCTCAGGTACCATGGCAGGAGATCAGAAAGGAGTCCTCACTAAGGATGAAGGGCTGTTGCTTAAGGCAGTGAATGCTCAGCTGCAGCAGACGATGAAAGCTAGTCTTGATCAACTTTGGGAGGAGTTTAGACAGGATCTCCAACAAGATATTCGTCATTGTCTTGAGTCTAGAAGCAAAGAGAGAAGACTGATACGTGGGCATGAAGCCAGAGACAAGTTTTCTGACCAAAAGATAAGAATCCATCCTTTCTATGGTGATGATGATCCGGCAGCATATGTGGAGTGGGAAGAGAAGATGGAGTTGTTTTTCAATTGTCAAAGCTATGCTGGAAGAAAGAAGGTTCAAGTGGCTAATGCTGAGTTTTGTGGTGATGCTTTAAGATGGTGGAATCACTTGATAAGGTCCAGAAGACTTGATGGAAAAGAACCAGTGGAAACTTGGCATAAGCTGAGGACTTTGATGCGTAGAGAGTATGTTCCAAGACAGTACCACAAGGATGTACTTCAAAGGCAACCAGAGACAAAGCTACGCTCTTCAAACTATGCTCAGAAACAACAAGACAGCAAGAACTCAAGTCCAGTTGGATCATCAAGCAAAACCTCAACGTGTCCCATTGAAGATAGCATAAGGAAGGCAATTTCACAAGGGTTTAGGGATGTGGAGAAACAACTCAATCAGGCTAAGGCTACACGTCCATCCTTAGAAGTACAAAACCAAGCTCCATTCACTGATGTCTTAGACCTCAAACTTGCAGAACCAGACTCAGCTGCACAATCAGATTTAACTGCACCAACTCAAGAAGCTCAAACAGAAACATCTTTGGTAGAAAGAAAGTCTGGGACAGAACAAGAGTGTTCTCTTTTCTTACCTCAGCCTGAATTCAATTTCAGTACTTCTTGTGATGAACTAACTTTTCTTAAACCGGTGCAACCGAGTAGCCTTGTTTCAGTGTCACAGGTTGCAAAAGAAGGATCAGTAGAGAGACAACCAGAGCAATCAACACAAGGAGAAGAGTTGGAACATCAGAACAGCTTGCAGTCTAACCCAACTCCTAAACCCTTGTCTCATAACCAGCAAAAGCACTGTAAGGAAGCTAAAGTGGTTATTTCTGTGCCTATAATGTGTGTTAAAGTGAGTACTAAAGACATAAAATGTTTTGGTCTTGACAAAGTAAAAGATTTTTGTGTTTCAAATTCTGTTTTTGATAACTTGCTTAGATCTTTTAAAGGACTGGAACCAGAAAACCTCTTTCATCAAAAACATTTTCAAAATAATAATAAAAACATTTCTGGTCATGTTTTGAGTCTTGATCAGTTTCTGAAATATAACAAGAGCTTTGATCACTTTGAAAACGTTTTAGAGCTTGAGTTGAAAGAAACTGATTTCTGTTTTAGACAACCTTGTGATTCATTTGCTAGAAATGAAGAGAAGAGTTTCGTTGTGAATTTTCCTAGGCATGATTTGAACACTGATGATTGTTTTGCATCCACATATGTCTTGAAAGAACCTAGGAAGTTGCATGAACCGAAATTGCATCATTCTGATTTTAGGTTTGAAATTTTGAAATCTGCAAATATATCTGAGCTTGAGATTGATTGTTTGTGTGCTGAAAATGATTCTAAACGTGTAGGACTGTTCTTTGAGGATATTCTAGTGTATAACACTTTCTTTGATAAACCTGTTGCACAATTGAAACTAGAACTTTTTGCTTCTGAATGTGTGAACTTGATCCTTGATGATATTTGGGTCTGTAATATTTTCTTTGATATGCATAATAGATGGAAGAGTCATATTGTTTTGTGCTCTGGAGACATCCTTGTCTATAATACTTTCTTTGACCTGATAACACACTTGACTTGTTCAAAACAAGCTGACAAAGGTACAGGTGAAAAGAGGAGCTACATTGATCAGAGTATCAGTGATGAGTCTTTGGCTAAGTTGGAGAAGCACCAAGCAAATCTTGAAAACTGTCTAGTCGCCAGCTGTGATATACGAGCAGTCAGAAGATCATATCTCATCCACCAAAACTATTTAGGCCATGAAAACAACTGGATTAGAAACTTAACTCATCAGGCTATCACGTCGATTTGGAATCATGTCCAAAGCTTCTCAGGTGAAAGAGTTATGGGTTCTACAAGTCAGGTGATCCTATCTCTGCCTTGTTTGAATTTTGCTAAGTTTAGAACATCTCAAACCTATCTATGGCGACCAGGTGAGCATGCTACGATAAGTGGTCATGTTTTCAATGATTCTTTTATCACTCTTCACACAGATATAATACTCTTGTTTTTATCAAAAGAGCCAAGTATAGATTTCAGGAAAGCTTTGAAGGGTGTAAGGAGAAGCTACAAGCGTGAGGACGATAGGAGGTTCAAACCACCATATTTGGACCAGGATAAGCACCAAGGCGTCACTTGCTTCTTCATCATCAAAGAAGCACCTCCAGACGCAACATACAAGCCAAAACCGAGCAGAAAAGGATTTGGACTATTACTCTTACTCTATGACAAAATTTTATGTGCTAACTTATTGTGTGTCAAAGAGTATGATGCAGGTTTGAGTAATGAATCAGGAACTAAATGGATCAATGCCTTCTATATATCCGAACCAGTCAGCAACAATGCCTATCAAAGAGGCTTGCAAGGTAAGTGTAATCTGATTTCAAACTTTGATGTTACTGACTTGGTCCCCTCTATTGCAGGTAAAACAGATTTGAGGACAAATCTTTTTGAAGAGGGAGGGGATGATGTGATCATGGAAAGCACCAAGGATGATGTGATCATGGACCGGATCACTAAGGAGAACAAGGAGAGTCTAGATGAGCCACATGAAGCCACAATGCACCAGCAGCCTTGTGATGATGCTCTAGCCATTCCAGAAGGCCCCATGACTCGTTCCAGAGTCAAGAAACTTAAGGAGAATGTTCTTGGATTACTCACTTCACATCCACAACAAGAAGAAAGTCTTGGACAAGGTTTGATCCGAGATGTCTTGATCACAATTCAAGCCATCTCTACATCAAGCTGAGGTAGTGTCTAGGCAAGACATTTGGTGCGTGCTCTTTTCTTTGCTTTTGGTTTTGTCCCACGAGGTTTTCCGGAGGAAGGTTTTTAACGAGGCCACAACTTGTCTTACACATCACTTAGGCTCTATCTCGGCCCAAGACTAGCAGAAGTTTACATTTTTAAGCTTATGTTATTTTTAAACTATAGTTTTCCTTTTTACTATTTTCGAAACCCTAGAGAGCCTGTTCTCTGGTTTCTTTTATTTAAAGGGTTCTCCTAACCCTATTGTACTCAAGCAATCAATAAACCACGAGTTTCTTTTCTCTCTTGACGGCTCTCTCTCTCTCTAGAAGTTGTCGAGTTCTGGTGTGTAATATCCAGAGACCTAAGGGCTTCTTATTTGGTGTGTCATATCCAGATCAGTCGCCTAGGAGTATCAAGAGATCATCCATCCCTCTTGTGTCACCATTCAATCCACAAACCTTGAAGAACTTGAGTCTCTGATTCGTTCTTGCAAGGATCTATCCATCCCCATCAACCAAAGAGCATCCTAGGGGCGCATCACCACATGATTAGTGATGCTAGTCTAATTAGTAACATAGAACCTGCCTTAGGTAATGTGATGATAGATAATGGTGAGAAAGTACGCATTAAAGGTATAGGGAACTTGAAACTGTTTAACAAAGATTCAAAGGCATTTTACATGCCTACATTCACTTCAAATTTGTTATCTATTAAAAAGGCTGCCAGTGATCTGAATTGCCTTGCTGTTTTTAGTCCTAATGATGTCTACTTTCAGGATATTGAGACCAATAGTTTACTTGGCAAAGGTGTGACCAAGGAGGGCTTGTATTTGCTTGAAGACACCAATTGCTTGTCTGATTTATCTTATGGTTTTAGTTCATCTCATGTTTTACCTAAAGATGCAATGTGGCATGCTAGACTAGGACACCCTCACTCACGTGCACTTAGCTTGATGTTGCCTAGTATTTCATTTAAGAATGATAGTTGTGAGGCGTCTATCCTTGGCAAGCATTGCAAATCTGTTTTCCCTAAATTAGTAACCATGTATGAAAGTTGCTTTGATCTCATTCACTCTGATGTTTGGACTGCACCATGTTTATCTAGAGTAAACCATAAGTATTTTGTGACTTTTATAGATGAGAAATCGAAATACACTTGGTTAACCTTGCTTCAATCAAAGGATAGGGTGTTAGAAGCCTTTATAAACTTTCAAAACTACATAACTAACCATTTCAATGTTAAGATCAAAATTCTTAGATCAGACAATGGGGGGGGAGTACACCAGTAATGTTTTCAAATCATATCTCAACAAACATGGGATTATTCACCAGACAAACTGCTCTTATACTCCATAGTAAAATGGTGTAGCTGAAAGGAAGAGTCGACAACTAATGGAGGTGGCCAGAAGCATGATGTTTCACTACCAATGTTCTCAAAAGATTTTGGGGGGATGTTGTGATCACTGCTTGCTACTTAATCAACAGAATTCCTACTAAGATCCTCCAAGATGTCTCTCCTTATGAGGTACTAAACAAGACATATCCATCTATAGACCATTTGCATGTGTTTGGGTGTGTGTGCTTTGTCTTGATACCAGGTGAACTAAGAAACAAGCTTGAAGCTAAAAGTGTCAAAGCCATCTTCATTGGTTATTCACCAAACCAGAAAGACTACAAATGCTATGTTCCAGAAAATAGAAAGGTTATGGTCTCTAAAGATGTGAAGTTCTTGGAATCAAGAGGCTTCTATGATGAGAAAAGTTGGGATAGCTTGAAGGATCTGTCTCAAGCCCCCTCAGATAGGGGCAACTAATCTAAGGGTACTGATGGAGAATCTGGGAATCAGTTATTCAAACCCACCAGTGGCGCCTAACACAACCTCTCTTCAGCTGAAACTGGACCAGAGGGTGAAGAAGCCACTCATCCTGATCCTGCAGGGGGCAACGATCATGAACCAGAACAACAACAAGGTTCAGAGACTCATGATCAGGAGAGTGTACTAAATGAACAAGAGACTGCTCAAGTTCAAGATGAAGTAGAGCAGAAAGAAGTTCAGGTTCAACCACTAAGGAGGAGTACAAGGACAAGGAATCCTCTTTCAAACTGGAAGAAGACAAGGGTCTACTACAACAGTCAAACAGTAGCTCATACAACATCAGCAGTATGTTCTCTTGCAAGATTTCCACTTGAGCATCAAGCTTTCATCACTGGGTTAGATCAGGATTCTGTACCAAGGTCATATGAGGAAGCTATGGAGAGTAAGGAATGGAGGCACTCTGTTGATGATGAAGCCAATGCCATGATCATCAATGATACCTTGTATGAAAGTGAACTCCCAAATGGCAAGAAGGCAGTTTCAAGCAAATGGGTGTTCACCCTCAAGTATCTACCAAATGGCAAGGAAGAGAGAAAGAAGACGAGACTAGTTGCAAGGGGTTTCACCCAGACCTATTGACACGACCCTAGGATGCTTCTTTGGTTGTTGGGAGGATAGATCCTTGCAAGAACGAATCAGGGACTCAAGTTCTTCAAGGTTTGTGGATTGAATGGTGACACAAGAGGGATGAGAGAACTCTTGATACTCCTAGATGATTAGCTCGGATATGACACACCAAGTAAACACCATTAAGGCTCTGGATACTACACACCAGAAAGATACTCGACAAACTTCTAGAGAGAGAGCCGTCAAGAGAGAAATAAGACTTGATAATATTCGATTCCTTTAGTACAATAGGGTTTGTGGAAACCCTTAAATAAAAAAAACAGAGAACAAACTATCTAGGGTTTCGAAAACATAAAATGGAAAACTATAGTTTAAAATATAACATAATCTAAAGATAAATGAACTTCTGGTAGTCTTGGGCCGAGATAGAGCCTAGGTGATTTGTAAGACAAGTCGTGGCCTCGTTAAAAACCTTCCTCCGGAAAACCTCGTTGGACAAAACCAAAAGCAAGGAAAAGAGCACACACCAAATGTCTTGCCCAAACACTAGCTCAGCTTGATGTAGAGATAGCTTGAGTGGTGATCAAGATATCTCGGATCAAACCTTGTCCAAGACTTTTTTCTTGTTGTGGATGTGAAGTGAGTAATCCTACAACAGTCTCCTTAAGTTTCTTGGCTCTGGAACGGGTCATGGGACCTTCTGGAATGGTCAAAGCGTCATCACCAGGATGCTGCTGCATTGTGGCATCATGTAGCTTGTCTAAGCTCTCTTTGCTCTCTTTAGTACTCTGGTCCATGATCACATCATCCCCTCCCTCTTGAAAAGGATTTGTCCTTAAATCTGGTTCATCAACTACAAAAGGGACCAAGTCAGTAACATTGAAGCTATTTGATACATCATACTTACCTTGGAGATCAAGTTTATAGGCATTGTCATTGATCTTGTGGATGATCTCGAAGGGTGCATCAACCCTTGGCATTAGCTTGGACTTCGTCTCGTTGGGAAACCTATTCTTCCTCAGGTGAAGCCAAACTTGGTCACCGACTTCAAAGAGCTTCACATGCGTTCCCTTGTTGGCTTGCTTCTCATAGAACTTAGTTTTCTGTTCAATGTTTTGTCTAGCCTTCTCATGGATTTGTTGGACCATCTCAGATTTCTTCGTACCGTCCAAACTAACCCTTTCACACTCAGGTAAAGGCATTAGATCCAAAGGAGAGGTGGGATTGAACCCATAAACAATTTCAAAAGGAGAGTACTTAGAAGCAGAATGCATGGAATGACTGTATGCAAATTCACAATGTGGTAAGTAGTCTTCCCAAGTTTTCAAGTTCTTTCTGATGAATGCACGCAGGAGTGTTCCTAGAGTTCTATTAACTACCTCAGTTTGTCCATCAGTTTGTGGATGACATGTAGTAGAAAACAACAACTTAGTGCCTAGCTTAGACCAAAGAGTCTTCCAAAAGTAACTAAGAAACTTAGTATCCCTATCAGAAACTATAGTCCTAGGCATGACATGTAAACGAACAACCTCTTTAAAGAACAAGTTAGCAATATGCAATGCATCATCAGTCTTATGACATGCTATTAAATGTGCCATCTTAGAGAACCTATCAACAACAACAAATATGGAGTCTTTTCCGGTTCTAGTCCTAGGCAATCCAACAATGAAATCCATGGATATGTACAAACCCTGAGATTGGACTTGGGACTTAGCATGCTTGCAAGTAGCACACTTTCCACAGATTCTCTCCACATCTCTCTTCATGTGTGGCCAATATAAGTGATCCTGCAAAACTTTAAGGGCTTTGGCAATCCCAAAGTGTCCCATTAGACTGCCCCATGGGATTCCCTAACAAAGAGATCTCGTAGAGAACAATTAGGCACACACAATCTGTTATCATAAAACAAGAACCCATCTTGTCTAAAGTAGTGTCCTGCAGCAAACTTCTCACAAGTCACATAAGCTTCTTTGAAATCAAGGTCAGTATCATACATCTCTTTAATCTGCTCAAAACCTTGTTGCTTAGCGTCAAGGGTGGTCAAGAGAACATACCTCCGAGATAGTGCATCAGCAACTATGTTCTCCTTACCTTGTTTGTATTTCGTCACGTATGGGAATGTCTCAATGAACTCAACCCATCTTGTGTGTCTCTTACTAAGCTTACTCTGCCCTTTTAGATACTTTAGGGACTCATGATCAGTGTTGATGACAAACTCCTTGGGCAACAAGTAATGCTGCCATGTTTGCAAGGCCCTCACCAAGGCATAGTGTTCTTTGTCATAGGTTGCATAGTTGAGAGTGGCTCTTCCAAGCTTCTCACTGAAGTAGGCGATGGGTTTCCTATCCTGCATCAACACAACACAAATTCCAATCCCTGAGGCATCACATTCTATTTCAAAGGTTTTAGTAAAGTCAGGGAGCATTAAGAGAGGTGATTGAGTAAGCTTCTCTTTAAGGGTTTAGAATGCGGCTTCTTGTTCTTCTACCCATTTGAATCCTACATCCTTCTTGATTACTTCAGTTAGTGGAGCTGCAATGGTGCTAAAGTCTCTCACAAAACGCCTATAGAACCCAGCAAGCCCATGGAAACTTCTCACTTCTCCTACTGTGGTTGGGCTCGGCCAGTCCTTGATGGCTTTGATCTTCTCCTCGTCCACCTTAACTCCATCTTCACTCACAACAAATCCTAGGAAAACCAAGTTATCTTTGCAAAAAGTGTTAAACCAAATAAGAGAAGTGATTATGATCTATAGAGAAAAGAGAGGAAACACTGAGGGAATGAAGAGGAAGAAGAATGGGATTGTCCGTACAAGTCCGTACATGTCCGTACAAGGCCGTACAAGGCCGCACAAGGTGTCCGTACAGCCCTTATGTCGACCAAAGTAACTTTGGGTCGACCACAGTAAATCCGGGTAAACCAGAGAGAGTTACCATGCGCGGATAAGGTTCCTTCCCTTCTTCCTTCCGTGTCTCTACATGCATTGAACCTTATGGATAAGGTGCATTCCGCGCATGGACAGGTTGGCCAAGAGCATCTGGTAAAGATGCCATTGGCATCAAGCGTGTAAGGCTTCTGGTCCGCTTATTTCAAACCAGGCGCGACCAAGACCTTGACTCCACATGCTCGAGTTGAAACCTTATCCCTTTGTATCCGTTAAGCTTGTTTATCCTTCTCTATATATTTGGTAATCCTTCTCATTAATTAATCAAGCAAGTATTTCGAGTTCTCATATTCTCTCTAGTGTTCGTCATGTTCTTCATCTCGAAATGATTTCTTCATAAAATCTTAACCTTTTAGTCTCCAAATCTCTTCTAGTCTCTCGTAAACACTCTTCTATCCGTTTATACTCAGATTCTACTCAGTCTTTCATGGTATCAGAACCAGGTTCCCTTGAATCTGGGTTTTGATCTCATCTCTCACGAAGAACACTCAAGAACACCTTTTTCTTTCCGTGAAGATTCAAGATGGAGGGTACCAAAACAACAGTGATACCGATGATACAAAAGGGGGGAAACTATCTCCTATGGTCTCGTGTGGTGAAGACAGGAGTGGGGAGTAAGGGTTTGTGGAATCACATCCTCGAGGGTGAGGCTCCCAAACTCATTACTCATGAAGGCGACAAGGTGGTTGTCGTGTGTGATGAAGTGAAGTGGATCCAGGAAGATAACCTGGTGATGTCCATCCTTCAAAGCTCTCTAGATCCGTCAATCCTAGAGGCATATAGCTACTGTGAGAAGGCAAAGGACCTATTGGACACCCTTCAGAAGGTGTATGGGAACATCTAAAACCTCACTCGAGTTTTTGAGATCAAACAGGCCATTAACAGTCTAGCTCAAGAAGACATGGAGTTCACAAAGCATCTCGGAAAGTTTAGAGCTTTGTGGTCTGAGCTAGAGATGTTGAGGCCGAGTACAACAAATCCAGCTGAGCTTAATGAGAGGAGGGAGCAAGATAAAGTCTTTGGCTTGCTTCTCACTCTCAACACCAGGTACAATGATCTGGTGAAACACATCTTGCGAGCTGAGAAACTACCTACCTTGGGGGAAGTCTGCGCACAAATCCAGAAGGAACAAGGATCGTTTGGGTTGTTTGGAGGAAAGGGGGAGCTTAACTTAGCTAACCAAGCTGAGGTGCCTCAAGCTAACAAGGCAAACCGATTTGAAGAAAGGAGGTTCAACGGAAACTGTGACCATTGCAAGAGACAAGGCCACAAGAAGCACCAGTGCTGAATCCTTCATCCTCCCCTGAATCCAACCAAGTCTATGAAGGACCGGGATGCAAGGGCGAATGTATGCTATGGAGGGGGTGATCAGCATGGAGTAGGAGGAGCCGGGCCATCCAACTGAGCACAGGAGGCGGAAGGTGGAGAGAACAAATCCCTGGTGACCTACACAGCTCAAACTAACCGTCCAAATGAGCATGAGTTCATCCGCCGTTCAGAAATGGATGCGCTCATTAAGATGCTCAAAGACAATGGTAACAACCTTGGTAACCTCATGGGGTATTCTTTTGGTGCATCTAAGATTGCTAGTTCTCATGATCAAACTAATTCTTATACTCATTCTAGGATTGATGGTTTATCTCATAGTGCTTGTAGCATGTCTAAACCCTTGGTAGTTGAGTCTGGTGCATCTCATCATATGATTAGTGACACTAATCTGATTAGAGATATTGAACCTGCGTATGGACATGTTATGATTGCTAATAGTGATAGGATCCCAATAAGAGGAGTAGGCAAGCTAAAACTGTTTGATAAGGAATCTAGATGCTTCTATATGCTTGAGCTTACAACAAATTTGTTATCGGTTAAGAAATGTACTAATGACTTGCAATGCAATGTGATCTTTAGTCCTAATGATGTGAAGTTTCAGGATATTGAGAGCAGTCGTTTGATTGGGAAAGGAGTCACAAAAGGAGACCTTTACATGCTTGAGGACCTTACTTCTTTACCTGATCATAGTAGCTCTTTTACTTCTGTTTCTGCTTCTGCTTTAAATAAGAATGCTTTGTGGCATGCTAGACTAGGACATCCTCATGTTATGGCTTTAAGTTTAATTGTTCCAGGTGTTTTTTTTTGAGAATAATGATTGTGAAGCTTGTATAATAGGCAAGCATTGTAAAACTGTGTTCCAAAAGTCTTCCACTATCTATGATCACTGTTTTGATTTAATCCACTCGGATGTGTGGACTGCACCTTGCTTGTCTAGGGAGAACCATAAGTATTTTGTCACATTCATAGATGAGAAGTCTAAATACACTTGGATAACCTTGATTCCATCTAAGGATAGGGTGCTTGATGCATTTAGAAATTTTCAAACATATGTGACTAACCACTTCAATGCTAAGCTGAAAATTTTTAGATCAGATAATCGTGGGGAGTACAAGAGTCAAACCTTCAAGCAACACCTATCCCAGCATGGTATTCTTCACCAAACAAGCTGCCCTTACACTCCACAACAGAATGGAGTTTCTGAGAGGAAGAACCGGCACCTTATGGAAGTTGCTAGGTCCATGATGTTCCAAGCTAATGTGCCAAAGAGGTTCTGGAGTGATGTTGTGGCTACTGCTTGTTACCTGATCAACCGAACCCCAACCAGGGTCCTTGAAGATCAATCTCCATTTGAGGTTCTAAACAAGCATAGGCCAGCCTTTGATCACCTCAGGGTCTTTGATTGTCTTTGCTTTGTTCACAAACCCGGAGAACTAAGGAACAAGTTGGAAGCCAAAAGCACAAAAGGGATGTTCATTGGGTACTCGCCAACTCAGAGGGGATACACGTGTTATGATCCGGCAACTAGGAGGGTGATAGTGTCAAGGGATGTGAAGTTTGTAGAAGAAAGAGGGTTTTATGAGGAGAAGAATCAAGCAGACCTTTAAGATTTGGCTTCTGATAAGGCAGCCAACCTAAGGATCATATTGGAAAGTCTTGGGATTAAATTATCCCAGGATCAGAGGAGTGGAGGTGGACAACAACAAGAAGGTCTTCCCACTGCCAATGGTAATGGTCAGGAACCCCACCTCGACCATGAGGGGGGGAAATGAACCTGATATGGAAGAGCACAATGATGAAGAATCAGGTTCTGCACATGATCAAGGTGTGGATCAAGATGATGGAGAAGTTGGAAATGGGAACCAAGAATAAGGAGAGGTCGAGGAGGCTCAACCAGAAGAAGTTCAACCTTTGAGAAGGAGTACAAGGGTAAGAAACCCTCCATCCAACTGGATCAAAAACCGGGTATACTACAATGCACAAGCAGTTGCTCATCCTGCTCAAGCTGTTTGCACCCTTACTCATTATTCGGAAGAGCACGGTGCCTTTATGATCAGTTTGGATGAGAGTCAGTTACCAAGATTCTATGAAGAAGCCATGCAAGACAAAGAGTGGAAGGAATTAGTTGGAGCTGAAGCAGAGGCAATGATCAAGAATGATACTTGGTATGAGAGCAAACTTCCAAAAGGAAAGAAGGCTGTAACCAGCAGATGGATATTCACTATCAAGTATCTTGAAAATGGGAAGATTGAGAGGAAGAAGACAAGGCTTGTCGCAAGGGGTTTCACTCAAACCTATGGAGAAGACTACATAGACACCTTTGCTCCAGTTGCCAAACTTCATACTATTCGGATAGTACTATCTCTTACGGTTAACTTAGAATGGGGTCTTTGGAAAATGGATGTGAAGAATGCCTTCCTCCAAGGAGAGCTTGAAGATGAAGTGTACATGCTTCCACCTCCTGGTCTTGAGCATTTGGTTAATGATGGAAACGTTTTAAGGCTGAAGAAGGCTATATATGGTCTAAAGCAGTCTCCTAGAGCCTGGTACACCAAGCTGAGAATTACTCTCAATGGTAAAGGCTTCAAGAAGTCTGAACTCGACCACACTCTCTTCACATTGACCACTCCATCAGGTATTGTAGTTCTTCTTGTGTATGTTGATGATATCATCATCACAGGAAGTGACAAGGTTGGTATTCAATCAACCAAAGACTTTCTAAAGTCGGGTTTTGAGATAAAAGACTTGGGAGAAATGAAATACTTCCTTGGAATTGAGATATGTAGACCCAAGGAAGGTTTGTTCCTTTCTCAAAGAAAATATACACTTGATCTTTTGAAAGATGCAGGAAGGCTTGGAGGAAAGAGTGTGAAGACACCCTTAGAAGATGGGTACAAGATTCCTCGTGAGGGGGAGCTTGAGGATAGCCAACAATTTGAAGATGCCAAGCTTTACAGAAAGCTTGTTGGTAAGTTGATTTACTTGACCATTACACGGCCTGATATATGCTTTGCTGTGAACCAGGTAAGTCAACATATACAAGGGCAAAGGAGCATCATTGGAACCTGGTCAATCGGATCCTGATGTACCTGAATGGCTCACCTGATCTAGGAGTGTGGATGGGATGCAACTGGAGCACTGAGGTGGTAGGATATTGTGATGCGGATTGGGCGGGAGATCGAGCAGATAGGAAGTCTACAACAGGCTATTGTACATTCATTGGTGGGAACCTGGTCACTTGGAAGAACAAGAAGCAGAAAGTGGTGTCATGCTCGAGTGCTGAAGCTGAGTGTAGAGCCATGTTGAATCTGACTAATGAGCTAGTGTGGATCAAAGAGATACTAAAGCACTTGGAGATTGATCAAGCCACACCAATGCCCATGCATTGTGACAACCAAACAGCCATCCACATTGCTTCCAACTCGGTGTTTCATGAGAGAACCAAGCATATTGAAGTTGATTGCAACAAGGTGAGGCAAATGATAGTTCAAGGAGTGATCTTACCTTGTTACACACGGAGTGAAGATCAGTTGGCTGATGTTTTTACCAAGGCTCCAAGGCAGAAGACACTTGAGTCCATCCATCAAAGGTTGGTACTCATTGATCTTACTAGGTGCAACAACTAATCCCCTCGTCATGAGGTCTTTACTCTTTTCCTTGCTAAGGTTTAATCCCTAAGGAGGGTTTTCTATGGCAAGGTTTTTAATGAGGAAGATGTCATAACATTCCAAGCTTTACTTGTTCTACATGGTCAAGCTTGTGGGGGAGTGTTAAACCAAATAAGAGAAGTGATTATGATCTATAGAGAAAGGAGAGGAAACACTAAGGGAATGAAGAGGAAGAAGAATGGGATTGTCCGTACAAGTCCGTACATGTCCGTACAAGGCCGTACAAGGCCGTACAAGGTGTCCGTACAGCCCTTATGTCGACCAAAGTAACTTTGGGTCGACCACAGTAAATCTGGGTAAACCAGAGAGAGTTACCATGCGCGGATAAGGTTCCTTCCCTTCTTCCTTCTGTGTGTCTACATGCATTGAACCTTATGAATAAGGTGCACTCCGCGCATGGACAGGCTGGCCAAGAGCATCTGGTCAAGATGCCATTGGCATCAAGCGTGTAAGGCTTCTGGTCCGCTTATTTCAAACCAGGCGCGCCCAAGACCTTGACTCCACATGCTCGAGTTGAAACCTTATCCCTTTGTATCCGTTAAGCCTGTTTATCCTTCTCAATATATTTTGTAATCCTTCTCATTAATTAATCAAGCAAGTATTTCGAGTTCTCTTATTCTCTCTCGTGTTCTTCATGTTCTTCATCTCGAAATGATTTCTTCATAAAGTCTTAACCTTTTAGTCTCCAAATCTCTTCTAGTCTCTCGTAAACACTCTTCTATCCGTTTATACTCAGATTCTACTCAGTCTCTCAAAAAGTGCACTTCTTCAAGTTGGCAAAGAGTTTCTCATTTCTCAGCACATTTAGGACAGCCCTAAGATGTTCTATATGATCTTCTAAAGTCTTGCTATATACTAAGATGTCATCAAAGTAAACAACAACAAAAATGCCTATGAATGATCTAAGAACATGATTCATTAACCTCATGAATGTACTAGGTGCATTTTTCAATCCAAATGGCATAACTAACCACGCATACAAACTATGCTTAGTTTTAAATGCAGTTTTCCACTCATCTCCTTCTTTCATCTTAATCTGATGATATCCACTTTTTAAATCTATCTTACATAAGATGCAAGAACCATGCAATTCATCAAGCATATCATCTAATCTAGGTATAGGGTGGCGATACTTCACTGTGATGTTATTGATTGATCTACAATCAACACACATACGCCAAGTAACATCCTTCTTAGGTACAAGGAGCACTGGTACAGCACATGGGCTCAAACTCTCTCGGATATAGCCCTTCTCCATGAGTTCCTCTACTTGTCTTTGCAACTCCGTGGTCTCAACCGGATTGGTTCTGTAAGCTGGTCGGTTTGGAAGTGTAGATCCTGGAACAAAGTCTATCTGGTGCTCAATCCCACGCAATGGGGGGTAACCCAATGGGATTGTCCTCTGGAAATACATCTTGAAACTCCTGCAAAAGAGAAACCATTTCACTCTGATACACCGGTGTAGAATCTGTTAAGTTCAAGAGAGTTTCTTTAAAGACAAATAAGAGCTGATTGTTTAGAGTAGAGAGTTCTTTCGATATCACCCATGTTTGCGTAGAAGTTTTGCTGCTTAGTTCCAGCCGGTTTGAGATCAATCTCCTTCTTCTTTTGGAGTTGAATCTGATCATGCAGAACTTCCTTGGGTGTCAAGGGAACCAGGACAGTCTTGCGACCCTTGAACTCAAAGGAGTGCTTGTCTGTGAAGCCATCATGGATGACTCGGTGATCAGATTGCCAAGGTCTCCCAAGAAGTATGTGACCATCTTCCATAGGTAAAACATCACACAAGACTTCATCTTCATATCTTCCTATTGCTAAAGGGATGAGAACTTGATTTTAGACCTTCATGGTGCCTTCTTCATTCAACCATTGTAGTCGGTAAGGTTTTGGGTGCTTCTGAACCTTCAGACCCAACTTCTTGACCATTGTTTCACTAGCAGCATTCACACAACTGCCACCATCAACTATGAGGCTGCAAACTTTTCCTTGGACCAAGCACCTTGTATAGAACAGGTTCTCACGTTGCTCTATCTCCTTAGTCTTGGTTTGCAAGCTTAGTAGCCTTCTTGCTACTAAAAGCTTCCCTTGGACTGGTCCTTCTTCATGCTCTTCTTCTGTTTCTTCTTGGTCAGACTCGGTGTTGCCATCTTCTGAAGCATACTCACCATCTTCCAGTAGAATCATTACTCTCTTGTTAGTACATTCATTGGCATAGTGACCTCATCCTTGGCAATTGAAACACTTGACATCACGAGCTCTGGAACTAGAAGCCTCAGCCTTGCCCTTGCCCTTGTCAAAAGCACTGCTTGGTTTGGTTTCTTCCCTCAGATAGGGCTTGTTGTCCTTCGGATATGGCTTAGACTCCTTAGGATATATTGGCTTCTCTTCCTTGGGGTTGTGTGGATCCATAGCTGGTTCATGAATGTCCCTTCCTCTTGAGCTGTTGTTCCACAAGAATAGCCTTTTGTAACATCTCTTCTAACTCCACATAATGTTGCATCTCAACATTGTCTTGTATCTCTCGGTTTAGACCACACAGGAACCTTGACATGGTTGCTTCTCTATCTTCGGATATACTAGCCCTTAACATGAGTAACTCCATCTCCTGGTAGTATTCCTCCACTGATCTTGAACCTTGAGTAGGCTTCCTGAGCCTGTGGTGCAAGTCTCTATGGTAATGACTCGGAACAAACCTCTTGCGCATGATAAACTTCATCTCTGTCCTTGTCTCAACTGGTTCCTCACCATTCCTTCTACGAGTACTAATGTACTGATCCCACAAGCTTAGATCATAGTCATAGAACTCAGTAGCAGCTATCTAGATCTTCTTGTGGTTTGTGTACTGCTTACACTGAAAGACCAGCTCAATCTTCTTCTCCCATTCTAGATAGGCATCCAGATCAGCTTTCCCACGGAAGGGGGGAATCTTGATCTTTAAACCAACAAGTTCATCTCTCTGGTTTGTCCTTCCTTCTTTTCCACGTCTATGCCTCCTTTGGCTTTGCCTTGATGAAGAACTGATATGTTCATAGTAGTTATCAGTTTCTTCAGAGTCGGCATGCTCTTGTCGAGTTGCATTAGGTCTTTCTTCTCTCCTAGTCTCTCGGCTGTGACGTTGACCAGTAGCTCTTCTTACTTCCTCTCTGAACTCTTTGCGGAGCTCATTGAGATTGGTCCTCATCATCTTGGTCATTGTTGCTACCATAGATTGATTCAGTTGAGCAGTCATGGCATCCATGAGCAGCTTGTTCTTTCGGACTAACTCGGCTTCTTCTTCAGTCTCGTTCCCCATTGCTACCTGCACCAAGGAAACACAATAACCAGTAAATAGATTCAAGGTAATCACGAGAAGCAAAAAGGAAAAAGCTCAACACAAGAATTATACTTGCTCGGCAAGGTAAAAAGCTTGCGGCTAGGTTAAAAAAACTAGGGTTTTTGCCTAAACCAAAAAGCAAATTCCTCTAAAACTCGGCTAAAACTCTATGATTTTCGAGCAGCCTTAAAAAATCTTAGATCTACTTCTTGTTCAAGATGATTAAAGAGTTTTGCGGCTGAAACAAAAAGATTTAAAGAGTAAATGATACTTCCCTAACCAAAGTTGCTCTGATACCACATGACACGACCCTAGGATGCTTCTTTGGTTTCTGGGAGGATAGATCCTTGCAAGAACGAATCAGGGACTCAAGTTCTTCAAGGTTTGTGGATTGAATGGTGACACAAGAGGGATGAGAGAATTGATACTCCTAGATGATTAGCTCGGATATGACACACCAAGTAAACACCCTTAAGGCTCTGGATACTACACACCAGAAAGACACTCGACAAACTTCTAGAGAAAGAGAGTCGTCAAGAGAGAAATAAGACTTCATAATATTTGATTCCTTTAGTACAATAGGGTTTGTGGAAACCCTTAAATAAAAGAAACCAGAGAACAAACTCTCTAGGGTTTCGAAAACATAAAATGGAAAACTATAGTTTAAAATATAACATAAGCTAAAGATAAATGAACTTCTGGTAGTCTTGGGCCGAGATAGGGCCTAGGTGATTTGTAAGACAAGTTGTGGCCTCGTTAAAAACCTTCCTCCGGAAAACCTCGTGGGACAAAACCAAAAGCAAGGAAAAGAGCACACACCAAATGTCTTGCCTAAACACTAGCTCAGCTTGATGTAGAGATAGCTTGAATGGTGATCAAGATATCTCGGATCAAACCTTGTCCAAGACTTTCTTCTTGTTGTAGATGTGAAGTGAGTAATCCTACAACAGTCTCCTTAAGTTTCTTGGCTCTGGAACGGGTCATGGGACCTTCTGGAATGGTCAAAGCATCATCACCAGGCTGCTGGTGCATTGGGGCATCATGTGGCTTGTCTAAGCTCTCTTTGCTCTCTTTAGTAATCTAGTCCATGATCACATCACCTATGGAGAAGATTATGTGGACACTTTTGCACAATTCGTATCATCCTATCTATTGCAACCAACCTAGAATGGGAATTGTGGCAGATGGATGTCAAGAATGCTTTCCTACAAGGAGAGTTAGAAGATGAGGTCTACATGCACCCACCTCCTGGTCTTCAGAAGCTGGTCAAACCTGGAAATGTTCTCAGACTCAAGAAGGCAATCTATGGACTGAAGCAATCTCCAAGGGCATGGTACCACAAGCTAAACACCACAATGAATGGAAGAGGCTTCAGGAAATCAGAGGCTGATCACACCTTGTTCACACTCCCTAGCCCAAGAGGAATTGTGGTCATTTTGGTCTATGTAGATGACATAATCATCACAGGCAGCGACCAAGAAGGCATCAAAGAAACCAAGGTATTCCTTAAGTCTGTATTTGATATTAAGGATTTAGGTGAACTCAAGTACTTACTTGGGATTGAAGTATGCCGCTCTAAAGAGGGGCTCTTCTTGTCTCAAAGGACGTACACACTTGATCTTTTAACTGAGGCAGGAAACCTTGGAGGAAGGCAAGCCAAAACACCATTGGAAGAGGGCTACAAAGTACTTAGAGAGGGGGAGTTTGAAGACAAGTTGTATGGTGATGTGAAGCAGTATAGAAGAATGGTTGGAAAGCTCATCTACTTAACCATCACTAGGACAGATATATGCTTTGCTGTGAACCAAGTTAGCCAACATATGCAGACGCCTAAGGTCCATCATTGGAATATGGTGGAGAGGATCATGAGATACCTAAGGGAGGCGCCTGGTCAAGGAGTTTGGATGTCTTGTAATGGAAGCACATAGATTGCAGGCTATTGTGATGCTGATTGGGCAGGAGACAGAACTGATAGGAAGTCAAAACTGGATATTGCACCTTCATTGGAGGTAACTTGCTAACTTGGAAGAGCAAGAAGCAGAAGATTGTGTTATGTTCTAGCGCTGAAGCAGAATATAGGGCAATGAGGAAGCTCACTAGTGAGCTAATCTGGATCAGAAACCTTCTAAGTGACTTGGGTATAGAGACTACAACTCCCATCACTATGCATTGGGACAACTAGGCAGCAATTCACATAGCATCCAACAGTGTTTTCCATGAAAGGACTAAGCACATTGAGGTATATTGCCATAAGGTCAGACGAGCTGTGGAACAACAAATCATCTTGCCATGTTACACGAGAAGTGAGGATCAGTTGGCAGATATCTTCACCAAGGCAGCTAGCACCAAGGTATGTGAGTTCATCCATTCGAAATTGGGACTCATAGACCTCACCTCTCACTAACTCTCCTAGCATGGAGACCTCTACTCTTTTTCCTTGATGTGTTTTTCTCCCACTGGGTTTTACACATTAAGGTTTTAATGAGGGAAGTTCTTCATGCTTCCAAGCTTGACCAATCCCTATGGTCAAGCTTGAGGGGGGAGTATTGAGAGGAAGAACCAGAAGAGAGGAAGTTAGAATGATCAGAGTAGACAAAGAAGAGAAGAAACTCGGATACTTGTGGAACAAGGCATTCCGTGCGGACTTGATACTCAAGGAAGACCTAACTTGACTTGGAAGACAAGTTAATCATCTGCCTGGTTCCAGAGACAAAGGGAATACTATTTAAATAGTATTCAGGTCTGCAAGAGAAGGGGAGAGACGTTGGAGAAGGTGGTCACATGCTTAGTTAAGTTTGAATTCAAACAATGGACCTGTCCCTTTCTGTTGGTCTGGCTGTGCCTTCCTTGTCTTCTTATGGCAGAAGGCCAGAAACTTATTTTATTATTTTATGTCTTCTGCCTTGTTTATTTGTAGTATGTACCTAGGAACTATTCTAAGCATGGAGAATTACTCCTCTCTTTCTCAATTTACTCTCCCTGTTAACCTGAAGTGATAAACCATCTCACTAAAGGTTAATGTGGAAAGCTTGGGAAAAACTCACTTAGAGACTGATCAAGGTCTAAGGAGGGTCCAGAAGCTTATGCAGAGATAGAACAAGGTTCAAGAGGGGTTTACTATGAAGGAAGAAGGCTTGGGAGAAGTTTGGTATCAATTGGGTCGATGTGCAAAGTTATGGCGACAAACTGTACGGCCGTACGGACTGTACGGACCATACAGACGAGCCGAACCGGGAAACTTTATTCTCGACCAAAAATAGGGCGAAGTGTACGGACCAAACCCTAAATCCGTACACTCCCATGGCATACCTTGCATCCCAAGTCATAGAGAAGCTTGAATGGAGAAGAAGGAGTCTCGGATGGTTTGTGGAAGAAGAGTGGATTAGAATGGCATCTTTGAAGGCATCTGCGAGATGCTGCTTGTGTTGACCGTTTGTGGATAAGGTTTTTCCTTTCCAGACTGGAAAGGAAGGAGACTGAACCTGGACTGATCACTGGATTGATTCATGCACCTTGGTGGCCGATTCTCAGCCAAGTTACTCCCTTGACCAGCCAGGCTGTCTCCAAACGTGTATAGCCTCTGGTTCACTCATTTAAACCGAGGAGCCTCTTTCTTTACCTTCTCTGATATTTTGTAAACCCTATTGTTGCTCTCTTTTCCTATTTATACTCTTGTATGTCGATGGTTAATGAATAAGTAGAGAGTTTCTCTCCTTCATAATCTCTTAAGTCTCTTATTCTCTCTATTCTCAAATCTCTGGTTACCAAGTCTCCTAATAAGAGCTTGTGTCTTTGTTTTAGTTGTGCATTGAGTGGTATTTGTGTCCCAGGATCTCCTGGCTTGTTTAATGCATTGTATTTTATTCCTGGTCGCTTTTGTCATAGCTTATCCATCATGGTTGTCTTGAAACATTTAGAAGTTGTCTAAGCTCTTGTTTCATGGTTTTGATAATCTGTTTTGCATAAACATATCTCATTCTGTCTAAGTTCAATCCAGTTGCATATTGGTTCTAATGCCTTAGTTTAATCCATCAGTGTGCCTTGCATCATTTAGAAGCTCTCTAGGTTGCTTGGATCATTGGTTTTGATTGGAACTGGTGTGCATAGTCTAGCTCTCGGGTTGAACCTATTGCATTCATATAGTATTGTTGAGTTGTTGCATCTATTGCTGCATGAAATTAAAGCATAAAGTGTCAGTGTATTGTTAAAAGCATACATTGCACTTTAGTGATTGAAAAATGCTTGATCTTGTTCTTGTGATTAGCTTGTTTCAAGATCATATCTTGTTGAGGCATTGGTGATCAAACCGGATGTGTAATCTTGGTTTGCTCCCAATGGGATGATCTAATCTTGCATTGAGTTGTGGTGATGTTAGGTACTCAGGATAGAGTGACAAACCAAACCAAGGTGACAAGAGAATGGTCTAATGCCATTGCATACCAACACTGGACGAATCAGTCCAGAACTACAGGAAGTGTAGTGTGTTTGAGTATGCAATGAGAGGTTGATGCCATTGTATGATACCACTTGGACGTGTCAGTCCCAAAGTCTACAAGAAGTGTAGAGTGGGATATCATACAATGATTGACTACCTTTTGAGGGCTCTTAAGGTGATTCAAACACCATTTGTTCCTGGTATAAGGAGGAGAGCCGAAACTTACAAGGGTTAGGACATCAAGTCTTGTAAATACTGAGGGTTCCTTAAGACCATGGAGCTGTATACACTCATCTCACAAGCTTAGCTCCTCCCATAGTCTCGGAGTTAAGCTTGAGGGGGAGTCTAAATATACATTATCCTTTGGTCAAGTATCAAGCCGTGCAAGGACTTCAACAAAGGATTAACCAACCGGGTCTAGGCAGTGGGATGTCTATGCAAAGAGACTGTTCAGAGCAGTCTTAGTTGTGTGTCCATGAAAGCTCAGTTTTAATGCGGCCTCTGTGGTGAGGTGATTGAAAACCAAAGTTGAAGGTTCCACACAACCTCCGATCAAGTCGGTGTTGCCATGAAGAAGTTGCAACCGGCCAAGGGTGAGGAATTCAAGTGACAATACAGTCACTCCTCATCCAAACAAAAGGGAAGTAACTTGAACTCAATCTATTACAAGTCATTCATCATTTCTATGGTTCTTAAACTTCTTGAATAGATTGGTTCTGATTGTTAAATGAAATAAGTTCTAGTGCTTGAGCCTTAGTTGAAACCATCATGGATATCTTGCTTCATTTAGAAGATTGTCTCTGTTGCTAGAATCTCTGGTTTTGTTTAAACTTTGAGCCTTGCCTAATCTTGATGAGTACTGATCCACCTTTGGGATAATGTATCAGGTACAATTACCAGTGCTTGAGCCTCACAGAAGATGATCATGGTCGTTTCCTAGATTCTCTAAAGGTGGCCTTGAAGTCAGTTGAGAGGGGGAGACCCAAACAGGGTCTATGAAGAGGTCAATCCGAGTTCTATGAGTGTGCAAGCCTTGTGTTTTTGGCTGCACGAGTTTAGGCCACGATCCAGAGTCCTTTGTGTCCAACCACACTGGTTCTAAGACACAAAGGCTCAATGGCCAATCCCTAGGCCTTGACGTAACTTACTCTTTTTCCTTACCAAGGTTTTATCCATAAGGAGGGTTTTCTTTGGTAAGGTTTTAATGAGGAGGGAATTCAGGGTTCCAAGCTTGACTCAGGATCTATAGAGTAAAGCTTGAGGGGGAGTGTTAACCTGAAGTGATAAACCATCTCACACTAAAGGTTTATGTGCAAAGCTTGGGAAAAACTCACTTAGAGACTGATCAAGGTCTAAGGAGGGTCCAGAAGCTTATGCAGAGCTAGAACAAGGTTCAAGAGGGGTTTACTATGAAGGAAGATGGCTTGGGAGAAGTTTGGGATCAATTGGGTCGATGTGCAAAGTTAGGGCGTCCGTACTGTACGACCATATGAACTGTGCGGACCGTACGGACGAGCCAACCCGGGAAACTTTATTCTCGACCATTTGAACACATTTTGGGTTTGTGCAACAATAGGGCAAAAGTGTACGGACCAAACCCTAAATCCGTACACTCCCATGACTTACCTTGAATCCCAACTCATAGAGAAGCTTGAATGGAGATGAAGGAGTCTCGGATGGTTTGTGGAAGAAGAGTGGATCAGAATGGCATATTTGAAGGCATCTGCGAGATGCTGCTTGTGTTGACCGTTTGTGGATAAGGCTCTTCCTTTCCAGACTGGAAAGGAAGGAGATTGAACCTGGACTGATCACTGGATTGATTCATGCACCTTGGTGGCCGATTCTCAGCCAAGTTACTCCCTTGACCAGCCAGGCTGTCTCCAAACGTGTATGGCCTCTGGTTCACTCATTTCAAACCGAGGAGCCTCTTTGTTTACCTTCTCTGATATTTTGTAAACCCTATTGTTGCTCTCCTTTCCTATTTATAGTCTTGTATGTCGATGGTTAATGAATAAGTAGAGAGTTTCTCTACTTCGTAATCTCTTAAGTCTCTTATTCTCTCTATTCTCAAATCTCTGGTTACCAAGCCTCCTAATCTCTCATATACTCTCTTAATCTCTCCATTACTCTCACGAATCTGTTCATCATTCTCATCAGTCTCTCTCTCATTCTCATCATGTCTCATCCGCATCATCTTCGTACTTGTTCATCATCACTCAAGCATTTGTTCTCTGAAAACTTTCATGGTATCAGAGCCAGGTTGCTCAGTCTCCTGGTGAAGCTTTCGTTCCAGTCACAAGCTCAAAAGTTCTCTCCTTTACAGATCCAGTTCATCCGGATCAAAAGACCTCACCTTTGAAGACAAGGAAGACAAGTAACTCATATCCGACCTCAAGATGGAGTCCTCCAGAGCCATCGTCATTCCAGTCACCCTCAAAGGTCCCAACTACCTTCTCTGGTCACGCCTGGTGAAGACAGCCCTTGGTGGAAAGGGATTATGGAGCCATTGCATCTCAGGTGCTCCAAACTCCTCCAAAGCTGTCGCCTCTCAAGAGAGTTTATCCAGCGGTGATACTGGCTCTCTTACTGTCTCGGAAGAGAAGTGGCAGCAAGATGACTACCTGATCTTGACCTTTCTCCAAAGCTCCTTAGAAAGATCTATCCTTGAACCCTACTCATACTGTGAGAGTGCTAAAGAGCTTTCGGAAACCTTAAACAAGATCTATGGTAACATCTTTAACCTCAGCCGAGTCTTTGAAATCAAGAGAGCCATCAACAACCTGTCCCAAGAGAATGAGGAGTTCACGGTTCATCTGGGAAAGTTCAGAGCCCTTTGGTCTGAACTAGAGATGTTGAGACCTCAATCTATTGACCCAGAGGTGTTGAATGAAAGAAGTGAGCAGGACAAGGTGTTTGGTCTGCTCTTGACCCTCAGTCCTTCCTTCAATGACCTTATCAAGCATATCCTAAGGTCTGAGAAGCTTCCCACGCTTGAAGAGATGTGTTCCCAAGTCTAAAAGGAGAAAGGTTCACACGGGTTGTTTGAAGCAAAGGAGAGTCCTCTCCTTGCTTCACAAGCTGAAGCAGATCCTCAGTCCAACAAGGCGGCTTACAAGAGGGAGGACATGAGGGGTCTTAAGTGTGAACACTGCAAGATGGATGGACACACCAAGGAGAGGTGTTGGGTGCGTACCCCACATCTCAAACCTGCCAAGTTCAGTTGAGCCGTGTCCATGGAGGTTCAAGGAATCAGCTCAGATTCCTTGGGTTGTAAGCAAACCTCCTAAACCCTTAATCAGAGCTTGTGTCTTTGTTTTAGTTGTGCATTGAGTGGTGTTTGTGTCCCAGGATCTCCTGGCTTGTTTTTTGCATTGTAGTGTGTTCCTGGTCGCTTTTGTCATAGCTTATCCATCATGGTTGTCTTGAAGCACTTAGAAGTTGTCTAAGCTCTTGTTTCATGGTTTTGATAATCTGTTTTGCATAAACATATCTCATTCTGTCTAAGTTCAATCTGGTTGCATATTGGTTCTAATGCCTTAGTTTAATCCATCAGTGTGCCTTGCATCATTTAGAAGCTGTCTAGTTTGCTTGCATCATTGGTTTTGATTGGAACTAGTGTGCATAGTCTCTTGTAGATCTCGGGTTGAACCTATTGCATTCATATAGTATTGTTGAGTTGTTGCATCTATTGCTGCATGAAATTAAAACCTAAAGTGTCAGTGTATTGTTAAAAGCATACATTGCACTTTAGTGATTTGAAAAATGCTTGATCTTGTTCTTGTGATTAGCTTGTTTCAAGATCATAGCTTGTTTCAAGATCATAGCTTGTTGAGGCATTGGTGATCAAACCGGATGTGTAATCTTGGTTTGGTCCCAATGGGATGATCTAATCTTGCATTGAGTTGTGGTGATGTTAGGTACTCAGGATACAATGACAAACCAAACCAAGGTGACAAGAGAATGGTCTAATGCCATTGCATACCAACACTGGACGAATCAGTCCATAACTACATGAAGTGTAGTGTGTTTGAGTATGCAATGAGAGGTTGATGCCATTGTATGATACCTCTTGGACGTGTCAGTCCCAAAGTCTACAAGAAGTGTAGAGTGGGATATCATACAATGAGAGACTACCTTTTGAAGGCTCTCAAGGTTATTCAAACACCATTTGTTCCTGGTATAAGGAAGAGAGCCGAAACTCACAAGGGTTAGGATATCAAGTCTTGTAAAGACTGATGGTTCCTTAAGACCATGGAACTGTATACACTCATCTCACAAGCTTAGCTCCTCCCAAAGTCTCGGAGTTAAGGTTGAGGGGGAGTCTAAATATACATGATCCTTTGGTCAAGTATCAAGCCGTGCAAGGACTTCAACAAAGGATCAACCAACCGGGTCTATGCTGTGGCATGTCTATGCACAGAGACTGTTCAGAGCAGTCTTGGTTGTGTGTCCATGAAATCTCAGTTTCAATGCGGCCTCTGTGGTGAGGTGATTGAAAACCAAAGCTGAAGGTTCCACACAACCTCCCATCAAGTTGGTGTTACCATGAAGAGGTTGCAACCGGCCAAGGGTGAGGAATTCAAGTGACAATACAGTTACTCCTCATCCAAACAAAAAGGAAGTAACTTGAACTCAATCTGTTACAAGTCATTCATCATTTCTATGGTTCTTAAAATGCTTGAATAGATTGGTTCTGATTGTTAAATGAAATAAGTTCTAGTGCTTGATCCTTAGTTGAAACCATCATTGATATCTTGCTTCATTTAGAAGATTGTCTAACTTGCTAGAATCTCTGGTTTTCTTTAAACTTTGAGCCTTGCCTAATCTTGATAAGTACTGATGCACCTTTGGGATAATGTATCAGGTACCATTACCAGTTCTTGAGCCTCACATAAGATGATCATGGTCGTTTCCTAGCTTCTCTAAAGGTGGCCTTGAAGTCAGTTGAGAGGGGGAGATCCAAACTGGGTCTATGAAGAGGTCAAGCCGAGTTCTATGAGTGTGCAAGCCTTGTGTTGTTGGCTGCACTAGTTTCGGCCACGATCCAGAGTCCTTTGTGTCCAACCACACTGGTTCTAAGACACAAAGGCTATGGCCAATCCCTAGGCCTTGAAGGAACTTACTCTTTTTCCTTACCAAGGTTTTATCCCTAAGGAGGGTTTTCTTTGGTAAGATTTTAATGAGGAGGAAATTCAGGGTTCCAAGCTTGACTCAGGATATATAGAGTCAAGCTTGAGGGGGAGGGTTAACCTGAAGTGATAAACCATCTCACTAAAGGTTAATGGGCAAAGCTTGGGCAAATCTCACTTAGAGACTGATCAAGGTCTAAGGAAGGTCCAGAAGCTTATGCAGAGCTAGAACAAGGTTCAAGAGGGGTTTACTATGAAGGAAGATGGCTTGGGAGAAGTTTGGGATCAATTGGGTCGATGTGCAAAGTTTGGGCGTCAGTACTGTATGGCCGTACGGACTGTACGGACCGTACGGACGAGCCGACCCGAGAAACTTTATTCTCGACCATTTGAACACATTTTGGGTTTGTGCAAAAATAGGGCAAAAGTGTACGGACCAAACCCTAAATCCGTACACTCCCATGGCTTACCTTGCATCCCAAGTCATAGAGAAGCTTGAATGGAGAAGAAGGAGTCTCAGATGGTTTGTGGAAGAAGAGTGGATCAGAATGGCATCTTTGAAGGCATCTGCGAGATGCTGGTTGTGTTGACCGTTTGTGGATAATGTTCTTCCTTTCTAGACTGGAAAGGAAGGAGACTGAATCTGGACTGATCACTGGATTGATTCATGCACCTTGGTGGCCGATTCTCAGCCAAGTTACTCCCTTGACCAGCCAGGCTGTCTCCAAACATGTATAGCCTCTGGTTCACTCATTTCAAACCGAGGAGCCTCTTTCTTTACCTTTTCTGATATTTTGTAAACCCTATTGTTGCTCTCCTTTCCTGTTTATACTCTTGTATGTCGATGGTAATGAATAAGCATAAAGTTTCTCTCCTTCATAATCTCTCAAGTCTCTTATTCTCTTTATTCTCAAATCTCTGGTTACCAAGTCTCCAATCTCTCATATACTCTCTTAATCTCTCCATTACTCTCACGAATCTGTTCATCATTCTCATCAGTCTCTCTCTCATTCTCATCAAGTCTTATCCGCATCATCTTCATACTTGTTCATCATCACTCAAGCATTTGTTCTCTGAAAACTTTCACTCCCATCTCTCCTCTCTACAAAATCACACACACTGTCTCTCTCTCTTTCTTCTGTGTTCTTCATGTTCTTGCTGTTCTTCAGCCTAATCTCCTCTAAACTCACTTAAACTTACACCTTGATCATGATTTCCTGAGAGTTCCTCTTCTTGACCCCCGGCCTCAGGTCCATTTCCCCCTTCATGATCATGGTGAGCTTGATCTTCAGCTCATGAATGTTTGGCCCTTCTTGCCTCCTCTGATCCTGGGTTGTATTGATCCCACGACCCTCAAGAATGATCCGGAGACTAGCTCCTTATCAGAGGCTTGGGATAGATCTTTCAAATCATCCCCACTTTTCCCTTCATAGTACCCTCTTGACTCCACAAACTTCACATCCCTAGACACCAGAACTCGCCTTGTCTTTGGATCAAAGCACTTGTAACCCTTCTGAGTTGTTGAATATCCAATGAACATTTCCCTTGTGCTCTTTGGTTCCAGTTTGTTCCTCATCTCTCCGGGGACCAGAACAAAGCAAAGACACCCAAAAACCCTTAGATGACTTTGGACCGGCTTCTCCTTGTTTAGAACTTCGAATGGAGCCTTGTCTTCTAGAACTTTGGTAGGTGTTCTGTTGATCAAGTAGCAAGCAGTCATCACAGCATCACTCCAGGCTTTGTGTACTCACCACCATTATCAGACCTGAAAATCTTAATATTGGCATGGTAATGGTTAATCACATAAGCCTGAAAGTTTCTAAATGCATCAAGCACTCTATCCTTAGTTTGAATGAGAGTTATCCAGGTGTATTTCGATTTTTCATCAATGAATGTTACAAAGTACTTGTAGTTTTTATTGAGATGAAGAACCAAAAGAGAGACTAAGAGGACAAATGGAAAAGAAGAGAACTCATCAACTTGCTCTACAAGTAATTCCGTACATACTTGGATCACAAGGTTTCTAGTATGACCTAATCACTAGGAAGGCAAGTCAAGGAAGCATTGTCGACCAAGCTACACTTCTGGAGACTTAGAAGACCGTTGAGGAGCAAGATATATCTGACAAGTTGAATTTGAAAGAGTCACATGTCTTGCTAAGCAATAGAGATGTTGGAGGTGCTATCACTTTCACAGACCAGAAGCAACTTATTTTAATGTTTCCTCTTTGTTTTCTTCTGAATGTCTCTCTCTTGTCTCTTTATTAATATGTAAACAAGCATGAAATGAAGAAAGGATTTCGAATCCTCCTTTCTCTCTCTCTCTCTTTCTCTCTCACTCTCTCTCTATTCTGTCCAGAAATGTGTTCTTGAGTTCATCTCTCTTGTTCTTCACTCAAACTCAACCAAACTCGACCATTCTCTTCTATTCTCATCATACTTTCATAATTCTAACATGGTATCAGAGCTTTAAGCTCCTAACCTTCTTTATATTCCGCAAATCAACTCTGGTCTTTCTCTGTGTTTTTTTTGCCCTATTTTGCTCCGTTTTGCTCTGTTTTACTCTTTTTCTCTTCCAAAATTCTCTGTGGTCTACACTCTCAAAGCATCTAAGTCCCTCAAATCCATTGTTTATCTTTTTACTCTCTTATTTTCCCATTTCCATCTGCAAATCACATTCTGCTGCTTATTTTAAAAATTTCTGTGTTCTTCATCTTTACCCACTGGATAATAGCTTTAACCATTGGGTAAAAGAAATCCAGCCATGGAAATGAAGAAAAGAAGTGTTATTCCAGTAAACATAGAGGGTTCTAACCACTTGTTATGGTCAAGAGTGGCCAGAATTACCTTGGGTGTTAAGTTGTGGTATCTATCTTGGGGTTGATTAGAAAGAAGAGAGGAGAAGGGTTTGGGTCGACCTTGTCCGTACAAGGCAGTGCAGGCCGTACAAGGCCGTACAGGCCGTACAAGGCCGTACAGGCCGTACATGCCGTACAAGGTCGACCAAAAGCATCTCGACCAAGAGTTACCATTCCGGTAAAACCAAAGTCACCAGACTGCTTTACTTGGGAGATAACCTTATCCACCCGTTGGAAAGGAAGAAGGGAGCCGCGTGGACAGGCTGGCACGAGCTGGAAGGATCAGCATCTTGTCAAAGATGCTGATGCCATTTACTTGGCCAGGAAGCCTCGGTTTAAATTAGGCGCGCCCCCTCTTTTGGTCTCAGCCACATCTTTCCTTCTCTTGCTTTACGAAAACCCTTGTATCCCTCTCTATATATTGCAACCCCGAGTGGATGAATAAAGCATACACTTCTCTCTATTATTTTCGAGTCTTCAAACATGTTCTTCATAGTCTCTTAATCTTTCGTAGCTCTTAGTCTAAATCGAGTCTCTTTGTTCCATAATCCGTTCTTTGTTTCATTCTTCTTACTTATTCATCTACAATATCAAAAGATCTCATGGTATCAGAGCCTGGTTAATCATCATCTGGGTTTGTGTTGTTCAAGTCTATGAAGATCAAGGTTGAAACTTTTTGAAGATCTAAGGTGGTTTCGTGTAGATCCGGGTAGAAGATTGAAGTTTGATACTTGTGTGTTGCAAAAGCTTGAGTCTTTCGTTCCTTTCTTCAAAGACTCAACCTTTCCGTGTATTTCTGGGTTCATCAGTGTTCTAAATTCTAGATCAAACCGTTTCCAAGCTTTTGAAGTCAAGCTGGTTAAAGATGGAGAGTGTTAGCATGAAGGTTCCGGTTACTCTCAAGGGAAATAACTATCTATTGTGGTCTCGTCTAGTGAAGACTGCCTTGGGAAGTAAGGGTCTATGGGGTCATATCACTTCCGGTGAGGCTCCTAAACTCATTACTCAAGAAGGAGAAGCTGCGGATGCCACAAGTGAAGTGGAGTAATGGCAGCAAGAAGACATAATGGTGATGACACTTCTTCAAGGATCTCTAGAGACCTCTATCATGGAAGCTTATAGCTACTGTGAAACTGCAAAGGATCTATGGGATACCTTGAAGAAAGTGTATGGGAACATCTCAAACCTAAACCGGGTGTTTGAGGTGAAGAGATCAATCAATGGGTTGATACAAGAGGATATGGAGTTCACTAAGCATCTTGGAAGGTTCCAGGCACTCTGGTATGAGCTTGAGATGCTAAGGCCTAACACAGTTGATGCTGATGAGTTGAATGAGAGGCGTGAGCAGGATAAGATATTTGGACTCCTTCTCACTCTAAACCCAGCCTACAACAGCCTCATCAAGCATATCTTGAGAGCCGAGACGCTTCAAACTCTAGAAGATGTGTGTGCTCAGATCCAAAAGGAGCAAGGGTCTATTGGGTTGTTTGGGGGCAAAGGAGAGCGTACTCTGGCCAACCAAGCTGCGCAAACTGATCAAGCTGAAGCTCCAATGGCAAACAAGGCGGGCTACAACAAGTATGATGATATGAGGTTCAATGGTAACTGTGATCACTGCAAGAAGCATGGCCACAAGAAGAGTCAATGCTGGATCCTCCACCCACATCTCAAGACGGCCAAGTTCATGAAGGAGAGGGATGCTAGAGCTCACATCTCGGAGGGCTCAAATGATGCGGGCTCAAGAAAGACAACTGATGGTGATAAGAAGGAAACAAGTGAAGGAAAGTCCATGGTTGCCTACACAGGAAGCACCAGCCGGAACAATGATCAAGACTACATCAGGAGGTCTGACATTGAAGCTCTCATCAAAATGCTCAAGGAAAATGGTAACACCTTTGGTAATCTTAATGGGTATTCTCTTGGTGCTTCAATGATTGCTAGCAAAATAGAAAATGTGAATGAAACTAGGATGTTTAGAACTGGTAGGACAATAGAGAATGATATGAACCATCTAAAACCGGCTTGTTCTTGTCCTAAGATTGCTTGTCACATTGCTATTAGCTCAACCAAACCATTTATAGTAGACTCAGGTGCTCTCATCACATGATAAGTGACACCTGTTTGATCAAAGACATTGAACCGGCCAATGGTCATGTCATGATTGCTAAAGGTGATAAGATTCCTATTAGAGGAATAGGATATCTAAAACTGTTTAGTAAGAACTCAAGAGCTTTCTATATGCCTGAGTTCACTTCAAACTTGTTATCTGTTAAGAAATGCACGAATGATTTGGATTGTAAGGTTATATTCAGTCCTAATGATGTTGAGTTTCAGGATATTGAGAGCCAAAAGGTGATTGGAAAAGGAGTTACCAAGGGCGAATTATATATGCTTGAAGAGCTTGATCCTGTTTCTGATTTCAGTTGTTCTTTTACTTCTGCTTCTTCTGTTTTAAATAAGAATGCTTTGTGGCATGCTAGACTAGGACATCCCCATGTTAGAGCTTTGAACTTGATGTTACCAGGTGTGGTTTTTGAAAATAATGAGTGTGAAGCTTGCATTTTAGGCAAGCATTGTAAGCCTGTCTTACCAAGATCATCCACTGTTTATGAGAAGTGCTTTGATTTGATTCATTCTGATGTTTGGACTGCACCATGCATATCTAGGGATAATCATAAGTAATTTGTAACTTTCATTGATGAAAAATCCAAATACACCTGGTTAACACTTATTCCATCAAACGATAGGGTCCATGATGCATTTAAGAACTTTCAATCTTATGTGACTAACCATTATCATGCTAAGTTTAAAATCTTTAGATCAGATAATGGAGGAGAGTATACCAGTCATGCGTTCAAGGAGCACTTAGCTCAACATGGGATTCTCCACCAGACTAGTTGCCCCTATACTCCTCAGCAAAATGGAGTTGCTGAGAAGAAGAATCGCTATCTCATGGAAGTAGCAAGGTCCTTAATGTTTCAAGCCAATGTTCCCAAGAGTTTTTGGAGTGATGCTGTGACTACAGCTTGTTACCTGATCAACCGCACACCAACAAAGGTATTACAAGATCAAGCTCCCTTTGAAGTCTTAAACAAGTACAATCCATCAGTAGACTACCTGCGGGTCTTTGGGTGCTTGTGCTATGTGCTGATTCCAGGAGAGCTGAGAAACAAGTTGGAAGCCAAGAGTACAAAAGCAATGTTCATAGGCTACTCCACAACTCAAAAGGGATACAAGTGTTATGATCCGGTGGCAAGAAGAGTTCTGGTGTCTAGGGATGTCAAGTTCATAAAAGAAAGGGGGTATTATGAGGAGAAGAATCAAGAAGAGTTGAAGGACCTTACCTCAAATAAGGCAGCAACTCTAAGGATCATCTTGGAAGGTCTTGGCATTGGAGTGACCAAGAACCCGAGTGGAAGTGGTCCAGCAGGGACAAATGAAGCAAACCAGTCTCCCCACCTTGGTCATGAGGGGGGAAACACTGAAGATCAGGAAGGTGGACATTCAAGTAGTAGTGAAGTGTTTGATTCAGGACAAGAAGAGTTTGATTCTTCAGAAGAAAATAGAAGCTCTGGGTCTCATGATCAAGGTGGTGATACTCAAGAAGGTCAGAGAAGTACTGAGCATCAAGAGGAGGAAGAACCTGAAGAAGGGGGAGTAGAGCAGCAGCAACAGTTAAGAAGAAGCTTAATGATAATAAGACCACCATCTGATTGGGTTCACACTAGGGTATACTATAATGCCCAAGCAGTTGCACACCCATCTCAGGTGGTCTGCTCTTTTACTCATTATCCAGAAGAGCATTGTTCCTTTATGGTCAGTCTGGACGAGAGCTATACACCAAGATCCTATGAGGAAGCTGTTAAAGACAAGGAATGGAAGGATTCAGTTGGTGCTGAGGCAAGTGCAATGATCAAGAATGAAACCTGGTATGAAAGTGAGTTGCCAAAAGGGAAGAAGGCAGTGACCAGTAGATGGATATTTATCATCAAATACTTGGCGAATGGGAAGATTGATAGAAGGAAAACCAGGTTGGTTGCAAGAGGCTTTTCCCAAACCTATGGAGAAGATTATGTGGATACCTTTGCACCAGTTGCAAAATGCCACACTATTAGAATCATATTGTCTCTTGCTGTTAACCTTGAGTGGGGTTTATGGAAAATGGATGTGAAGAACGCCTCGCTTCAAGGAGAACTTGAAGATGAGGTCTATATGCATCCTCCACCAGGTCTGGAACACTTAGTGAAGAAGGGAAATGTTCTTCGGCTCAAGAAGGCAATCTATGGGCTCAAACAATCCCCTAGAGCCTGGTACAACAAGTTGAGCACTACTCTAAATGGCAAAGGGTTCAAGAAATCTGAACTGGATCATACCTTGTTCACTCTCTCGACCACATCAGGTATAGTTGTCCTTCTTGTGTATGTTGATGATATCATCATCACAGGAAGTGACAAGGCAGGTATTCAATCCACTAAAGACTTCCTTAAATCTGTGTTTGAAATTAAAGACTTGGGAGAGATGAAATACTTCCTTGGTATTGATATATGTAGATCCAAGGAAGGGTTGTTTCTGTCCCAAAGAAAGTATACACTTGATCTCTTGAAAGATGCAGGGAAACATGGAGGGAAGACAGCCAAGATGCCACTAGAGGATGGATACAAAGTTCCTCGTGAGGGGGAGATTGAAGATAGCCAGCCATTCCATTATCCAAAGCTTTATAGAAAGCTTGTTGGTAAGTTGATCTATCTTACCATTGTTGGAAAAGCTAAGAACATAAACTCACTCTTCAAGAATGGAAGAGAAAATTAACTTGTGATTGAATCCTCTCAGCAAACAATCAACACAACCATCTGAATCTAGAGAGATAAAGTGGCTGTGAAATAAGAGAATAACTCTAGAAACAGATTAAAGGAAGAGTATAGAGTGATTTAGAGTGGAATGGACAAACAATGATCTGCCATTAAGGCAGACCCAAATCATGTATCACTAACTCCCTACATTGTGAAGAACAACGAAGAACACTTAGTAAAGAGATGGAGATACACGAATTTAATAAAGCTTGTCTCTTATTTCTTTTGTGTGTACATTACAATGGTTCTCCTCTCTATTTATAGAGAAAGAGATTAGGTTACTCTTGCAGAAACAATACAAAAGGGAGAAAAATAAACAAAGCATATCTAGGAAACTAATATAAAACACATGAGGAAGCTGCCAAGGAGGAAAAGGACAATGGAGTTTCTGCAGCAAGGAAGAGATAGTGACAGCTCCCAGCAGCTCTCTTTCTTAAGCTTCACATGTGATCTTTGTTTGAATTCAAAGATCACTCTTGGCGCCAATACCTTCTTTCTTCTTTCTTGCACGAGATAGGAAGAACCTATATTATGCACTTTGGTCTTTGTCTTGATTCTTTTGCACAAACTTTGCACCAAAGATTATCTTCAACCCTTGTTTTTTGCACATTGATCTTTGGGTGTTTTTAGGCTGACCCGAACTTTTCACTTCATTATCTTTCTTGTGCAAATCTTGTGCAAAATAATCTTTTTGTACAAACTTTGCACATGATCATTTTTTCACAATCTTTGCACATGGCTCCTTGATCATTCTCAGCTTGCTGGCTCCTTTCCTTGTTGCACAAGTATTGAATACTTGCAACACACTTCATGACTCTACAGCCTCCTTCTCTTAAGTACACATGCCCTATCTTTGCACAATCTTTGTCTTGGCCGTGTGTTATCTTCATTGAGGCTTCCTCATCGCTTGGATAGCTTCTTCTTCTTCAGTTTGGTGTGGAGATGCATGGCCTTGACTTCCTTTGTTTGGCTTTCACATCTCCTTTTCTTGATACAATTTAATAACCATTACCCGACCTGATATCTATTTTGCTGTGAACCAGGTGAGCCAACACATGCAAATCCCAAAGGAATATCATTGGCACATGGTTGAGAGGATCCTGATGTATCTAAACGGATCACCAAACCTTGGATTGTGGATGGGGTGCAATAGAAGCACCGAAGTGATAGGCTTCTGATGCAGATTGGGCAGGAGATAGGATGGACAGGAAGTCCACCACTGGATATTGCACCTTCATAGGTGGGAACCTAGTTACCTGGAAGAGCAAGAAGCAGAAGGTAGTCTCTTGTTCCAGTGCAAAAGCTAAGTATAGGGCAATGCTGAAGCTTACAAACGAGCTGGTGTGGATCAAAGGCATTCTGAAACCTGTGGAGATAGATCAGTCTACACCAATGACTATGCACTATGTTAATCAAGCCGCAATCCATATAGCCTCCAACTCAGTCTTCCATGAAAGAACCAAGCACATTGAGGTCGATTGCCACAAGGTGAGGCAAATGATTGGGTTAGGAGTGATCTTGCCTTGCTATACAAGGAGTGATGATCAGTTGGCGGATGTTTTTACAAAGGCAGCAAGACAGAAAACAATGGAGTGCATCCATGTGAGGTTGGGACTCATTGATCTGACCCAACTTAGCTAATCCGCTGCTATGGGGTCTCCACTCTTTTTCCCTCATCAAAGGGATTTATCCCAAAAAGGGTTTTCACGTTGGTGAGGTTTTTAATGAGGGAGATCTCATAGCCTTCCAAGCTTGACTTGTTCCATATGGTCAAGCTTGAGGGGGAGTGTTAAGTTGAGGTACCTATTTGGGATTGCAGAGGAAGAAGGAAGAGAGGGGAAGGTTTTGGGTCGACCTTGTCCGTACAAGGCCGTACAATCCGTGTTAAACCTGAAGTGATAATCAATCACTAAAGGTTATTGAACAAGAAGGACCAAACCTTTGTGGAAGTTCGGTTAAGAACTAAGGAGGGTCCAGAAGGAATTGCTGAGCTAGAAAGAGGTCAAGGAAGGGTTTACAATAAAGGAAGAAGGCTTGGGTGAAGTTTGGAGTCATTTGGAGAATGTGCAAAGTTAGGACGACGCCTTACGGATTTGGTACGGACGGATGTACTCGGACCGTACGGATTCGTACGGACCAGGTCGACCCGAAAACTTTACATTTGACCAAATGAGGATGTTTTGGGTTTGTGCAAAAATAGGGTGAAAAGTGTACTGACCAAACCCTAATCCGTACACTCCCATGGTGGAACCTTGATGCACATGGCAAGAAGAACCCTAGAAAGAAGAAGGGAAGAAGAGAAGACGAAGAAGGTATCTGGATGGCATCTAAAAGGCATCTGGCGAGATACCCTTGCTGCTTACTGTTTGTGGATAAGGAAGAGCCTTATCCAGGCTGGAAAGGAAGCGCTGAATGTGGACTGGTCTATGGACAGATACATGAGGCATGGTGGCCTATTTCCAGCCATACTCTTCTCCCTTTAGCCAGCAAGTGACAGGCTGTCCAAGCACTTCTGGCCATGTATTTTGAATTATGTTTGACTACATTCTTCTCTTGTTGATTCTTCTTGTAAACCCTATGTATCCTCATTTCTCTATTTAAAGAGAGGATTGTCGTGAGTAAATGATAAGCAGAAGAGGGGGTTTCCCCTTTCTCTTCACAAATCTCTTAGTCTCTCTCTAATCTCTCTCTAGTCTCCCCAAAACCCTAGTCTCTCGTTTACTCTCTCTCTCTCTCTCATCAGTCTCACTCTCATTTTGACCATATCAATCTCTCATCTTCCCCATTGGGGTTTCTGTCACTTACACAACCCTAAGCTCTGTAAAACATTCATGGTATCAGAGCCAGGTTCATCAGAACCTGAGCTTAAGCTTCCGCAAACCTCACACTCTTTCTCATCTCAAAACCAAACCTAGAAGACACATCCATCCGAGATATGTTTCTGGAAGAAGAAGAAGAAGCTTGAATCCATGGAGTGTTCTCCTTGTCTCTCAGCCGTTCCTGTCTGTACCAGATGAAGGAGCCTTGTTGGAAGCAAAGGTGTATGGAGAGGCGCCATGAACCTCATCCAAAACCACCTTGTCCAAGAGTCATGTTCATCCGGGTTCAAAAGATGACTATCCAGAAGGGCGAGATGTTTGTATGAAGAAAGGAGGGGACTTTTGAGTTGGAGATACAAGAAGGTGGTCCTAGACTGAACGAGAAGGATGTGGGTGACGATCCAGACTCTTAGATCCAACAAAGTCCAGACCTTTAAGCCATTGGAGGTTCAAGGAATCAATCTGGTTCCTTGGCTGTAAGCTATTACTGTCCCTTCTTGATATTGAGTGTGATAATGACTGATTGTGTGTTGTGTTGAGTTGAATAACCTGAGGATATGTTTAAAGATTGCTAAATGAACTGAAGGATTTAGAATCTGTCCCAGGATGCTTAAAGAGACTTGCTTGGTGTTTGAGAAAATGCTTAACCTGATTCTAGTGAAGCTTGTTAGGGAGTTAGTAGTATGTCTAAACCTGCTTGCTGTCATGAAATGAAATCACCTAAGGTTGTTGCATAGAGACTGATGTTGTGTGATGATAATGATGCTCAATCCCAGCTCTAAATTATGTGTGTTGATGGTTAATAGTTTTTGTCTAAACCGGTTGCATTCATGAGTTAGAGACTGATTAAGGTTCTGCATATTATCATCCTGTTGCTGCCTTATATTGATGTATCTAGATTCATGTCAGATGCAGATTAAGGAGCTTTAAAAATGCCTAACTAGCTTGTCTTGAATCTGAAATGATCTTACTTGTGCTTAGAGAGGTTCCTTGCAAAGATTAGAACTTGATAATGTCTAGTTTAATCTGTTGTAGAGCTTGTTACATTTGTGATCAAACTTGATGATTTGTCAAGGTTTGATCCCATTGCTTGTGTCTTATCTTTCTTGGAGTTTAAGTGATGTTTCAGGAGGTTATCCAGTCCATCATCAATCCGGATTCAAGAGGAATGCAGTGCCCATTTTTAGAGAAATGGAGAGTGGTCGCTGGTGTGTGTGGGTGGACACACAAGGCGAGGTCATCACCTAAGTCTTGAGGAGACTGGTGACCTTAAGGCACTGGTACTGAAATGAAACGGTTGATCAGTGGTTGTATGTGCAGTGCTTGGGATGTTGCACTCCTGATCTTAAAGGTCAAAACGGCTCACTTCAAGCTTGGACCTAGACTCAATCCAAGCTTGAGGAGGGGAGTTAAGTGAGCTACCTTAATATCCTAAGTACAGTGACCTATGTTCCTCCTTACCATTGCAAGTAAACTGAAGAAGGAGCCAACCGGGTCTAGGGAGTGGCATGCTTAGTCAAGAGTTTGTTCAGAGCAGTCTTAGCTGTGTATGAAGAAGGCTACTCTATCAATGCGGCTTCTAGAGTGAGGTGGTTGAAGAGATAGCTGATGGATCAACCAGCAGTCCATCAAGTTGGCAAGTGATGAAGGAAGGTTGCAATGGTTTGTTCAGGCCGGATCATGAAGCTTCAAACCGTCCAAGCTTGTTCCTTTAAAGAGGTCTCAAGCTTGACGGGGAGTGTTGAAGAGCTTCAGTGATCCGAGAGGAGTTCAGGAAGTGAGGGATTCAGGTGGCGTGTGAAGAGCAGCCACTCCTCACCATTTTGACAAGGGAGTAAACCTGAACTTATCTTATATACATTCATGTTAGGTTTATCTCTTGAGGACTGATACACTTGTGGAATGATGTATCATGTACTGGTTACTCTATCAAAGGATGATCTGGTGTGTCCGAGCACTTGAACCTATCAGGAGGATATGTGAAAGTGGGAGATAACAAGATCAGGCTGAGTTGAAGAGTACCATGGCTTGAGCCTCACTGAAGATGATCAAAGTCGTTTCCTAGCTTCTCTAAGATTGCTGTGAAGTCAGTTGAGAGGGGGAGACCCAAACCGGGTCTATGAAGAGGCCAAGAGAAGTATGATAACTGCGCAAGAGATGTAGATCATTGCTGCACCAGTTAGGCCATGATCCAGAGTTCTTTGTGTCCACCACACAGGTTTAGACACAAAGAACTCAATGGCTAATCCCTAGGCCTTGAAGGAGCTTACTCTTTTCCTTATTAAGGTTTTATCCCTAAGGAGGATTTTCTTTGATAAGGTTTTTAATGAGGAGTGACTTCAGGGTTCCAAGCTTGACTCAGGATCTATAGAGTCAAGCTTGAGGGGGAGTGTTAAACCTGAAGTGATAATCAATCACTAAAGGTTATTGACCAAGAAGGACCAAACCTTTTTGGAAGTTATGTTAAGAACTAAGGAGGGTCCAAAAGGCAATGCTGAGCTAGAAAGAGGTCCAGGAAGGGTTTACAATAAAGGAAGAAGGCTTGGGTGAAGTTTGGAGTCATTTGGGAGAATGTGCACAGTTAGGGCGAGGCTGTACGTATTTGGTACGGATGGATGTACTCGGACCGTACGGATCCGTACGGACCAGGTCAACCCGAAAACTTTACATTTGACCAAATGAGGATGTTTTGGGTTTGTGCAAAAATAGGGTGAAAAGTGTACGGACCAAACCCTAATCCGTACACTCCCATGGTGGAACCTTGGTGCACAAGGCAAGAAGAACCCTAGAAAAAAGAAGGGAAGAAGAGAAGAAGAAGAAGGTATCTGGATGGCATCTAAAAGGGATCTGGCGAGATACCCTTGCTGCTTACTGTTTGTGGATAAGGAAGAGCCTTATCCAGGCTGGAAAGGAAGGGCTGAATGTGGACTAGTCTATGGACAGATACATGAGGCGTGGTGGCTCATTTCCAGCCATACTCTTCTCCCTTTATGTTTGACTGCTTTCTTCTCTTGTTGATTCTTCTTGTAAACCCTATGTATCCTCATTTCTCTATTTAAAGAGAGGATTGTCGTGTGTAAATGATAAGCAGAAGAGGGGTTTCCCCTTTCTCGTCACAAATCTCTTAGTCTCTCTCTAATCTCTCTCTAGTCTCCCCAAAACCCTAGTCTCTCGTTTACTCTCATTTTGACCATATCAAGCTCCCATCTTCCCCATTGGGGTTTCTCTCACTTACACAACCCTAAGCTCTGTAAAACTTTCAATCCGTACAGGCCGTACAAGGTCAACCAAAAGCACTCGACCAGTTTTTACCATCCGGGTAAAACCAAAGTGACCCAAGGTGATTCTTTGGCTCGGTAACCTTATCCATCCGTTGGAAAGGAAGAAGCTCTTCGCGTGGACCGGCTGGCACAAGGCTGGAAAGGATCAGCATCTTGTCAAAGATGCTGATGCCATTTACTTGGCCAAGAAGCCTCCTTTAAAAATAGACGCGCCCCTAGTCGATCTGAACCACTCCTTTTCTCCCTTTGCTTTCTGAAAACCCTTGTAGCTCTCTCTATATAATGTAACTCCTTGAGGATGAATAAAGCATACAGTTCTCTCTATTATTTTCGAGTCTTGAAATATGTTCTTCATAGTCTTTTAATCTTTCTCTGTTCTTAGTCTATATCGAGTCTCTTTGCTCTCTAAACTGTTCTTAATCTCACTCTTCTCTCTTATCCATCTACAATCTCAAAAGATCTTAAAGTTCATAGAAGAAAGGGGGTATTATGAGGAAAAGAACCAAGTAGAGTTGAAGGACCTTACCTCGGATAAGGCAGCAACTCTAAGGATTATCTTGGAAGGTCTTGCCATTGGAGTGACCAAGAACCCGGGTGGAAATTGTCCAACAGGGACAAATGAAGCAAATCAGTCTCCCCACCTTGGTCATGAGGGGGGAAACACTGAAGACCAAGAAGGTGGAAGCACTGACAACAGTGGAGTGTTTGATTAAGGTCAAGAGGAGTTTGATTCTCCAGAGGAAGATAGAGGTTCAGGGTCTCATTTGCACCAGTAGCAAAGGTTCACACCATCAGGATTATTTTCTCAATTGCCAATGGGATTAATGGCAAATGGATGTGAAGAATGCTTTCTTACAAGGAGAGTTAGAAGATGAGGTCTACATGCATCCTCCTCCTGGTTTAGAGCATGTAGTCAAACCAGGAAATGTGTTGAGGCTGAAGAAAGCAATTTATGGTTTGAAGCAATCACCAAGGGCTTGGAATCACAAGCTAAGCACCACATTGAATGGAAGAGGCTTTAGAAAGTCAGAGGCGGATCATACTCTCTTCACACTGACTGGTCCAAAAGGCATTGTTGTTATCTTGATATATGTTGATGATATTATCATCACATGAAGTGACAATGAAGGGATTCAGGCAACTAAGGCATTTCTGAAATCAGTATTTGATATCAAGGATCTTGGAGAGCTCAAGTACTTTCTTGGTATTGAAGTGTGCAGAACCAAAGAAGGATTGTTTCTGTCTCAAAGGAAGTATGCTATGGATCTGTTGAGTGAGGCAGGAAATCTTGGAGGAAAACCAGCAAAAACACCCCTTGAAGATGGTTATATAGTACTTCGAGAGGGGGAGTTTGAGAACACTCCATTTGATGATGTCAAGAAGTATAGAAGCATGGTGGGAAAACTCATCTATCTGACCATCACAAGACCAGATATTTGCTTTGCTGTGAATCAAGTGAGTCAACACATGCAGGAGCCTAAGGTACACCATTGGAACATGGTTGAGAGGATATTAAGATATCTGAGGGAAGCTCCAGGTCAAGATGTAAGGATGGGTTGCAATGGGAGCACAGAGATTGTGGGATATTGTGATGCTGATTGGGCTGGAGACAGAGTTGATAGGAGATCAACAACCGGCTATTGCACCTTTATTGGAGGAAATTTAGTCACATGGAAGAGCAAGAAGCAGAAAGTGGTATCTTGTGTGAGTTTTATGTTAGAATGAGAGATTTAAAAGTAGTTTACTGCTGGAGAATGAAGAACATGAAGAACAAGAGAGAGAGAGAGAGAGAGAGAGAGAGGGATTTCGAAATTCAAAGAGAGAAGGATAGAAATGATTTCCTTATCAGAAATGGTTCATGTGAGGCTTACATTTATAGAGAGAGGACAAAGCAAAAAAATAAACAAATAAAGAACCAGACAAATAAAGAACAAATAAACTATTCTTCTGCTCTTTTGCCTTGGAAAGAAGTGGGGGGGGGGACCAAAGACCAAGCAGATGGGAGAAAGGGACATCTCCTCAACGGTTTGGAGCCTAATCCCACACGTGACTCCTTGCTGTTCTCCACTTCTTTGCTTTTCTCCACTCCCTTAGTTCCTTGGTGACCAGAATAAGTCTTCTTAGTTAGGTAAGTTCATTTCCGGTTCCTCCTGTCCCTTTGCCTACCTTGTACTCCCAGTTAGGTCACTTGTACGGACAGACTTGTCCCACAAATTTGTACGGACATACTTGATCCACAAGCTTCCCTTGATTAGTTTTGCTTCTGTTATTTGAAATGTCCTCTCATTCTTTCTAACTTCATCTCGCCATTTCCTCTCTTTATCGGCTTCATGTCAACACTCCCCTCAAGCTTGACCGTGTGGAACAAGTCAAGCTTGGAAGCCATGAAGCATTCCCTCATTAAAACCTCAGCTAGGTAAAACCACATGGGAGAAAAACCAAGCCAAGGAAAAAGAGTAGAACACTTCATGGAGGAGAGATCAGTGACATGTGAGGTCTATGAGCCCAAGCTTTGGATGAATGAACTCACAGACCTTAGTACTCGTGGCCTTTGTGAAGATATCAGCAAGCTGGTCTTCACTTCTTGTGTAGCAAGGTAAGATGATCTTCTGCTCCACAGCTTGTCTTACCTTGTGACAATCCACCTTAATATGTTTAGTCCTCTCATGAAAGACTGAATTGCTAGCAATGTGTATAGCAGCCTGGTTATCACAATGCATAGTGATTGGTGTTGTGGTCTCAACTCCCAAATCCTTAAGCAGTCCTTTGATCCAGATTAGCTCACTTGTAAGCTTTCTCATGGCTCTATATTCTGCCTCAGCACTTGAACATGAAACCACCTTTTGCTTCTTGCTCTTCCAAGTTACCAAGTTGCCTCCAATAAATGTGCAATAACCAGTAGTTGATCTCCTATCAACCCTATCTCCAGCCCAATCAGCATCACAATAGCCTACTATCTCAGTACTCTTGTTGCAACCCATCCAAACTCCTTGCCCTGGTGCTTCTCTCAAGTACCTCAGAATCCTTTCCACCATGTTCCAATGGTGCATCTTAGGAGCTTGCATATGCTGGCTCACTTGATTCACTGCAAAGCACACATCTGGTCTTGTTATAGTGAGATATATGAGTTTTCCCACCATCCTTCTATAGTGCTTCACATCTTCATATGCCTTATCTTCAATCTCCCCCTCACGCATCACTTTGTACCCCTCCTCTAGAGGTGTTTTAGCAGCTCTACCACCAAGATCTCCAGCTTCCTTTAATAAATCAAGAGTGTATTTCCTTTGGGACAGAAACAGTCCCTCCTTGGATCTACACATCTCAATCCCTAGAAAATATTTGAGCTCTCCCAAATCCTTGATATCAAATGTTGCCTTGAGAAAAGCTTTGGTGGAGCTGATCCCCTCTTTATCACTGCCTGTGATAATGATATCATCCACATAAATGAGGATCACAATGATCCCTTGCTGGCTGGTGAGAGTAAACAAGGTGTGATCAGCCTCAGATTTTACAAAGCCTCTTCCATTAAGGGTTGTGCTCAGTTTGTGATACCAGGCTCTTGGAGATTGCTTCAGACCATAGATTGCTTTCCTAAGCCTCAAGACATTGCCTCGTTTAACCATGCCTTCCATACCAGGTGGTGGACGCATGTATACCTCATCTTCTAGCTCTCCTTGTAGGAATGCATTCTTGACATCCATTTTCCAAAGATCCCATTCCAAATTCACAGCAAAAGAGAGCAAAATCCTTATGGTGTGAAGCTTTGCCACTGGTGCAAAGGTTTCAAGATAGTCCTCACCATATACTTGAGTGTAGCCTCTTGCTACCAGCCTGATCTTCTTCCTCTCAGGTTTCCCATTGGCAAAGTACTTAATTGTGAACAACAACATGCTTGTTACTGCCTTCTTGCCTTTGGGAAGTTCAGTTTCAAACCAGGTTCCATTCTTCTCCATAGCACCCATCTCATCTCCTACTGAGTCTCTCCATTCCTTAATTGCCATAGCCTCTTCATATGACCTTGGTATGTAAGCCTCATCAAGGTTAGTGATGAAGGCATGGTGATCCATAGGATATTGAGCTAGGGAGCATGTTGCTTGAGTAGGATGGGCAACTGCTTGAGAGTTGAAATAAACCCTTGTGTTGATCCAATTAGAAGAAGGTTTTCTGAGCCTAGTACTCCTCCTTAGTACTGGTGGTGCTACTTCTTCTGGAACAGCTTCTGCGTCATCTGAGGACTGACCCTCATTTACCACTGATTCCTCTTGATCTTGTTGGTCAGCTTGGACATGATTTCTTGCTGAGTTTTCTGGTTGTGTTGGCTCAGCAGTATTTTCCCCCACATGGTCAAGGTGAGGAACCACCTGAACCTCAACTTTATCATTGCTGGAACCAGTTTCAGTCTCCACCCTTTTATCAGCTTCTGGTGTAGACCCTTTTGGTTCAGGTTCCATCCTTGCTTCAGGCATACTGACCCCAAGGCTTTCCATCACTCTCCCAAGATTGCTTGCTCTATCAGAAGCTGATTGAGATATGTTCTCTAGATCCTCCCAACTCTTATCATTGTAGTATCCTCTTGATTCTACAAACTTCACATCTCTAGACACCATGACTCTCCTAGTCTCTGGTTCATAGCATTTGTAACCCTTCTGGTTTGGGGAGTATCCAATGAACATTTCCCTTGTACTTTTTGCTTCTAATTTGTTCCTTTGTTCACCTGGCATTAATACAAAACAAAGATACCCAAACACACGCATATGGTCAATAGATGGTCTGGTTTTGTGAAGTACCTCAAATGGTGAGTGATCTTGGAGAACTCTGGTGGGAATTCGATTGATCAAATAACATGCTGTCAAGACTGCATCTCCCCAAAACCTTTTAGGCACACTTGTATGAAACATCATGCTTCTGGCCACCTCCATTAGGTGCCTATTTTTCCTCTCAGCCACCCCATTTTGTTGTGGTGTGTAAGGGCAGCTGGTTTGATGTATCACCCCATGCTGAGCCAAGTATTGCTTGAAAGCTTGACTAGTGTACTCTCCACCATTATCAGACCTGAGGATCTTCAACTTGGCATTGAAATGGGTGAGGACATGGTTATGGAAGTTCTTGAATGCCTCCAGCACCCTGTCTTTTGACTGAATCAGAGGCACCCATGTGTATTTGGACTTCTCATCAATGAAGGTGACAAAATACTTGTGATTCTCTCTGGACATACAAGGCGCTGTCCACACATCAGAGTGAATCAGGTCGAAACACTTCTCATAGATAGTGCTAGACCTTGGAAAGACTGTTCTACAATGCTTCCCCATGATGCAGGCTTCACAATCATCATTCTGAACCACCATACCCGGAAAAATCAAGTTCAAAGCTCTAGTGTGAGGATGTCCCAATCTGGAGTGCCATATGATGCTCTCAATCCCATTAGAAGTACTGACTAGGCAGTGAGCAGGAGATGCTCCAGAAACCTTAGTCTTTTCTACGTGATATAGTTCCTGATGGCTGTACCCTTTTCCAATTACATGCCCTGTCTTCAGGTCTTGAAATTCAACCTCATCAGGTCTAAAAAGAACTTGACAATTCAGGTCCACGGTTGCCCTTT